>JANHGN010013614.1:40237-52608 GCA_024605025.1 Megaceryle maxima | reverse complement strand
GCCTTTGTCTTGTGTTTCGGCAGGTTTTTTTCCCTCCTGGAATTAAGACACACACCCTCCTCCCCCTCCCTCCCCCCCAGTCTTCTGCACCTTTAAATGTTTGTTAGTCCATTTTGTGATATTTCAGTATCATCTGTTCACTGGGTCTTCTGCTTTCTGATTTAGATCAATATAAAATTGTTTATTTTTCTGTCAAATGTAGAAACTAAACTCTGTGTAAGTGTTCTTGTCTAGACTATGAAAGAGAGTAACCCTGGAATGTGAAGGTTGGAAGTGCTTTGAATTTTCCAGGTGTTAAATCTAATTTCTTTTCCTGGTCAAGTGGCTTAATCCTTTTTAGTCTTAAAGGATTAAGTGCTACCTATAGTAGATCTCAT
This sequence comes from Megaceryle maxima, assembly GCA_024605025.1. Classification (NCBI taxonomy): domain Eukaryota; kingdom Metazoa; phylum Chordata; class Aves; order Coraciiformes; family Cerylidae; genus Megaceryle; species Megaceryle maxima. Next base: position 52,231 of record JANHGN010013614.1, on the reverse strand, counting down.
CCTGATGTCAAAAGATTTCTCTGGATGGCTGGTATCCTAAAGCCCAAAGCCAGCAAAGTAATTCCTCTGCAAGAAGTCAGCACTGCTTTATTGAAACCCCCATTTGAACAGTGAGGTGAAGCATCACGGCTCTATTTATCTCTTAAGACCACCTTCTTAATCACTGCTCTATTTATCTCCTAAGACCACCTTCTTAATGGCTGTAGGTTTAACAACAACAAGAGAGCACTGGGTATTTTCAGCCTGAGATCTTTCATCAGAACAAAGAAGTGATGAGATTTCCTCTTGATTCTTCATCTGAATCCATTTAAATATACAACATGAAAAATGATCTCTTGTTTATTTTTTCAGTAGTGATTAAAAGAAGTCATTCTTTAAACAACAAATGGAGAAGGAATTATTTGAAGCATATTGGGAGTCTCTTCAAAAGACTAGACATGTCTTTTTGTGGCAAGACACCTGTTAGGAAGGCTGCTTTGATAGCATGCTGGATTTTGTCCAACTGATGCCCTTTAAAAACAGCTTCATGGAAAACAATGGGGCAAAAATGCAGGAGACCTGTATCCAAAGCCAAAATGCTTTCCATATTTTGTGGGTGCTGAAGGTTGGGTGAAGATCTACCTCGGATGTCTGTGGTGTGCAGAGAGCATGTTGCAGGTAGATCACGGGCTGGACCTGCATCTCTTCTCCTTCTGATTCTGGTTCATTTGGACGTTGCAGGATTAGAAATTAGAAAAATGAATGAAGAGATTGATTAGAGCTTTAAATGGGATTCTTGAGACTTTTGTTTGTACCTGAGGCAGTATGTATGCTGAAATGAAACAGTAACCTCTTTTGGCATGCTTCCTCTGCTCATATAATCTCTCCAGCAGACTGTGTTTTCTTACTGTAAATTTCTTTTATCTATTGATTGATTTATTTATATTCAGAAACACCATGTATGCACATGAAGTGTTGGGGAGTAATCATGGCCATGTTCAGCCCAGCAAGGCTGTGGGTCACCCTGCCCCACCGAGGTGTGGAGGGTGTTTGGGCTTGTTGCCTGTCCTGCCCCTGTCCCATTTTGGTCAGCGCTTATGGACTTACGGGTCCTGTGGCCCATCTTGGATGCAAGTGAGGGCCATGGAAAGTCGTGGTGAGGTCCTCTGCTGTCTTCTCCTGGTGTCTACCCTAGTGCTCCTAAGAAGCCCATCCACACTACCTGATGGCCCAGCTGCTGTCTCAGGCAATGCTTCCTCTTCCTTCCAAAATGGTCCTGTCCATCTCCTAAAAGAACACTATAAAGATCATGGGTTACTGACAGTCTTAAGCAACTATTTGAACATTTAATGGATAAACGGGTGTGGATATGAGAGTGTTTCTCTTGTGATAGAGAAGTCATACAAAAGAATAAAATGAGGGCAAAGGAAAAAGGAATAAAGAGGGGAAAAAGGTGTTTCAGAGACTGGCCCTGACTGAGGAGGGGGAAAGCTGCTGGCAATCCCTGGCTGCAGTAAGAGTTGGAAGAAGGGCAAGGTTCTGACTGGAAGAAACCCAGAGGTTAGAGGTAGCCCCTGAGCCCTGGTGTGTGTTCCTGGGAGGCTGAAGCCTGCCCATGGAATGCTTTGGTTCAGGGGAAATGCAAACATTGTCCTGGGCTCTGCCCCTGGGCTCTGTGCTTTGCTCTTTATAGATCATATTTAACACTGGGCAGTAGCATTGCTGCTGCTTTGTTGGGCTGTCAAGACCACTGGGAAATGCAAGGCAATCCAACTTCTAGTGTATTCCTCTGTCTTTTTTGTCTTTTCCCCCCTTTTTTATTTTCTACTGTGGACTCTCTAACAGTAAATCCATCTTTTGCACATTGATTATTACTTCATGACAAGGCATGATGAAGTGTTTAAGAATTTCTCTAAGTTTAAAATTATCTTTACATTGGCCCTTGTTAAGATTTCTGACAATTGCCGTTAATCTTTAGTCTGGGGGAAAAGGCTTTTTCCATACCATATGGACTAGACCAGATTTATCTGCTCCCTGTTGTACTTCATGGGACACAAGACACATTCTGTTGAGTGATGGATCGTCTATGAGTGTGTCATAGCAAGAGCACGTTGGCATGTGCACACAGTTGACAAAGTTCTACACACCTTCATTTAGTCCATGTGCTTGCAGTGTATTTTGCCATTTTATTTCCTTTGATGCACTTAGTGTGCATTTTCCAGTTGCTGTTTCACTGACTCCATGAACATCACTAGGCTGAAGATAAGCTTCATGTGCAATGTGCTTGGTGAAGTTTCTACTTCTCAACTGCAAACCAGTGCAAATGTGAGCCATTAAAGCCATGATTGACTCCAGACTAAGGCTTTGCTCCCAAACAGTTTCTGTGCTATTGAAGGCGAGTTTTTTTTGTTCTTTGATATTTGTGGTTTGTAAGAGCTTCCTGGCAACATCAGTAGTGTAAAGTCAACTTTTTATTAATTTATTTCTAATAAAGAAGGTATTTTTGTGGCTAGAGAGTCGAGAACTCCAAACTCTGTTTCAAGGACAAGATTGTGTTTTCATGTGTGGAAATATTTCCAGGGTGTGGTCTGCTCACTGATCATTTGCTTTAAACATCCAAAGCTACATGGCGCTCTCAGTATGTGATCAAGGTGCTCGTAACTGTGTACCACTTCTTGTGAATGGCAACTTACTTCTCTTACTTTAATCCACAAGTGAAACTCAGCTCTTGAAATGATCACAGTGACTTGTTTCCATGAGCGACACACAAACGGGGCAGGAGATGAACAGGGCGTTGTGTTCCACAACACAAAACATAAAAACTTTGCTTCAGTGGGATCGAAATGCTTGAAGAATTGTAATGAAGTCTGTCAATTAAAAAAAAAAAAAAAAAAAAATCATTCTCCCTTTCAGAATTGTGGTGTCTAGCATTGAAAATCAATTCAGATATTTATATCCTGTAGCAGTTGATTTTCTAAGCAATTAGAGTAAAACAAAAGTATCTGCAAGTTTTATATTTTCTTCAGTCATGTTTGCTTCTTCTTGGATAATTTTATCCATGAAGACTTCTTTACTACTCTGTCTTGTTGACTCAGCTGAGTTAAAATTAAAGCATAAAATGAAATGTTTATTTAATCATGACGATGTCCTTAAAAACTTGAGATTTCTTGTATCACTAAAAAAGTGACTTCAAAACTTCCTGAACATCTTAAAATGCATTCCTCAATGCTGATAATTAATGAAGATATACTAAATGGTAAAACAGCATTTAGTCTGTATTTGAATAATTAGAAATCTAGATTAAATTCTCCTAGTGTGTCAAATATGCTCAAATTTATGATTCTAAAAAAACTCTCATGAAGTGATCAGGTCTTTTGCACGAGAGTATTTCTACCTGATTTAAATTCTGGGAATGCAACAGCTTTAACTATAATATTTTTTTTGTGAAAGGAAGAAAAAAAAACCTCTTCAGTGTTCAATTCAAGACTTTTATACAGAAAGTATAAAAGAATGTTAATGGGAAGGAAAACTGAATCCAACAGTGGAATTCATACAGCTTGGTTAATTACACAAATATTAATACATGCAGGTCCTCTGACCAGATTTCATTCTCCTACTTGACTCTTTGCAGACTTGCATCCTGTCACTATAGCAAAGCAGACTGAACAATGTCAGTAATTTCAGACTGTTCCCTGATACGATAAACTTTGCCAGATAAGAGTGTGCTTGACTCTAGATTCCAAACTTGGCACTTAATACATATAATGCTTCTTACCATATGTGAGAGCCACTGACCATGGCAAAGCAAATGAAGTGTTAATCATTCAGAAAGAGCTCAGTTCTGCCCAGTGATGAATAATGCTGCCTAGATTCAGAAATGGACTTATTTATGTGATTAAAGTTAAGCACATGCTTAATCTCATTGATCTTTAACATCAATAATGGTTTATCAATTCAGAGCTGCAATGGGTGTTGCAAACACAAAGGAGAGATGGGGGGTTGGGGGGTGGGGTGTGTGTCTCTGTCTTGATTTTGCCCTCAGAATTTCTTGTGAAATGGGAGGTGCAAAATGCACCAATAACAAGGGTTATTGGTTTGAGACAGACTTCAGGGACTTCTAAATTCTTTGTTATCATTGGTCTTTTCCATTTTTCATTTCTCAAGTTCTGGATGAAATTTGGGTCACTAATGTTTTGAAACAAATATGTTTGGGTGGAAACTACTCCAAGTGATGGGATGAAAGCTAGGAATAAACTGACTAGCAGCACTCTCCATGACAGAGAATATTAAAATAGAAAAATTACAAATGAAAGATAAAAATTCTAGGGCTGAATGTCTGTGATGTGAGACAAATAACAATCAATAGCATGCATTTGTAGCCTGCTGTAACTGGGGAAATAAATAGGAATATAATGGTGCCCTCTAGACCTGGTACTTCTGCTAGTGTGCACGTGTCCCTTGCATACTTGGAGATATAAATGCCATGGCACCAATATCTAATAACATCTGCGTGCAAGTTCATTTGAATTGCTTAGATGTGGGGCATAAAACTGACATATTCTACTGGAAAGCTAATTTTGTGTTCCTGAGGCTAATTTTGAGGCCTTTTTTTTTTTTTTTAATTTGTTTCTGAAGTATTTCTTCTGTAGAATGCCCTTTATCTGTCCTTAGACTGCACTGGAGAGGCAAGAAAAGAACTTGTCTAGGATGCTCACCTTTGGTTTTCTGTTGCAATTATTCTTTGGCTGAGAATTAGCTCTTTTGAAATGTTTGGATTTTTTTCGGTTGTTGTTTTTTGTTTGTTTATTTGTTTTGGTTAGTGCATATTAACACCTATGATCACCTTTTTGTAGCTTTGTTAGAAAAATCTTTATTCCCAAAGTATCTCTGCTGGAGTCCACTAAAAGCACAAACACATCTGACCATTTTAGTTAATGGGCTGAGTAGAAAAAAAACAAACAACCAAACACACACAACAAAACAAAGCAGTTGCTGTTCACATTGCAGTTTTATCATTGATGAAATCTACTGTGGTTTCATTGAGCAGAAATCGGCTTTAACTCTTTTGCAGTGTAACCTCAACCATAAGCATTCTTGATCAGCCTCAAGACTGTTGATGACACACAGAAAGTACCAGTGTCTCCCCACCTTTAATATTAATGGAATTAAATAAGCCTGCTTTTGTTCCATGGTCTTCAGTGAGAATAAAAAGAAAATTAGAACCCTTATGGTACATTAATATCTATTTTCAAACATGGAGGGATGGAAAATCCCTAGAAGGCTTTTCCCACAAAGGTTTACTTTGGGTGGGAGGAAGAATAAGAAAGCCCCAGGGAAGAAACTACATTGACTTTTGTAATGAGCTGCATTCTAGCTAAATAGATCTCAATATCCTAAAGCCAGTTTCTGGATGGAGGGATAAAGCTTGGCTTTGATGACCCTGTATTTGAGAATGTGCAGTGTCAAGAATACATTTATTTTCCTCTTAATCACCAAGATATCACTAATAAATTCATCCAATTATAGGTACCATGTTTTGTGAAGGTATTTTAGGAGGGAGAATAACAGAGAAGGAAACCAGTGCCTCAGAGGTGATGCAAATGTCAGGTTTATGTGGTGAGGAGACATTTGACAGAACCTAGGAAGTACAAGCTAAACAAAATCACCTGCTTCTGAAGTTTTCTCACAAAGGTAGGGGCAAAGGAGAACAGAAGTCTTTAACTCAAGACTTTCACAAAGTTTTATAAAACTTCTGGGTTAGTTTGAGGCTAGTTACCAGGAGATGTGCATGGCTTTATTTTCTAGTGATGAAATTATACTTACCTTCCATTTGAATGGGAGAGCTCAAGCCAGGCCAGTAGCATGTGAAACTTGGAGGGTTTTAATTATCAAGGTAGAAGAAAAAGCATGCAGGTACTCTGAGGGGAGTTATAGTGCTGCTGGTTTTTATTCCTCTGCTTGCTAGCTGGTGAATGATAGACTGAGGAATGCAGCATCATCTATTTCTTTTGTGTTCTTGGTTACCATAGAGCATATGCAACACACTGCAAAACACAAACATTTCCTGCTTTGTTTTTGTGGCAGTTTTCTGAATTCAGTATTTTGGAATTAGAAGGAAATAGTGTGAATCAATGTAGAGCACACAGAACACCTCGTTTCTTGATCCTCTGATGAGCATTTTTTAGAAAAAAAACCTGCTGAAATATGCATCATAATCAATCTGATGAACAACCAATGGAGAAGGCTTTTAAATATTTAAGAATCTCTGTGTTGTAGAGAATAGCACATTTTTTTTAAAACGAGACTGCAAGTTCCTATAGACTGTCAGAGAAGTCTTCCCTATAAGGCTTTCATGCTAGAAGATTTAAAATACCTAACCCAATCTCATTGAAGTTGGGATCTAAAGTACATCAGTGATCTTATTTTGGCTATCAGGAAGCAACCATGACTTCTCTCCTCCCTCCCATCCAGTGGGACTTCTAGCTGCCCTCGGGGCCCTCATGCAGCTGCCTCAATTTCCCCTGTTATTCTTGTAGCAAATATTTCCCTAATTACTTATCGTTGCACGCCAGTCATGAATGACACTTTCTTCTATGTCATCCTCTGTGCTGAGAGCATCCTTCCTCCTGGCTGGCGCCAGCCCATGGTGCTCCTAGGTCCCCAGAGATGCTGGGTTGGGCATCGCTCCGCTCTGCAAACTCCCCAGCGTCACGGGGGTAATCCAATTTTTAAACAAAAGGCATAATTAATATTAAAACACTTACACTGTAGCTTTGTAAATAACAATTTGTCATTATAGGAAGTGGTTTTCGCATGAATAAGGTAATATTTTTGGGTGATGCTTCAGTGAAGAGATTTTCTGGAGGTCTGTGATTTACCTGTTACTAATATTATGCTATTTAACAAGCAGGAAACAGTATGTGAGAACAATAATAGTAATGATTTTGATGAAAGTACACTTTAATTCACTAATTATGACAGCTAAAAGGCATTTTTACATTGTGTTAAAATCCCTGTATCTGTATTTTTACCTCTCTCTTCCAGCTGCAGAACTCTTTTTTTTTTTTTTCCCTAACATGTTTTTAGTCACGTTATGCAAATGCCTGTTTAAATTACTAGGAGTATTTGTTTTCTATTTCTGCCCTGTAAAACATAATTTTAATACAAGTTATTTGTGAAATGCACATTGTAAAAGGAAATAAGGTTTCAGATGGCATTTCTATGATAATTTTACTGCAAATGTTGACCATGTTTTTGTATTTGTCTGTGAAAGGTAATGCCGGCTGTACAGAAGGCATATTTCAAAGATCTAATATCGTATGTGACTAAATTAGTGAAGTGGCATTGGCTTCCCTTTGAACAGTTAGTCTGGCACTAATCATAGGGAGCCAAATAGATCACCACCTCGCACGGGTTTTGCGGGAGGCAGTTGCTGTGGCACGCCGGGCAGGAGGCAGGGACCCCAGCTGCAGACACCCAGCCCCTTTCCTGGCTCTCCTGCCAGCTCGAGGTGCCCCTGCCACCCACAGCAGCCAGGGTGCTCACCCCCGAGGTGAAGTGGGCTGGGCAGCCCAGGCTGGGGCAGTATGGATGGCTGGCGTGGCAGGCGGGTGGGGGTAATGTATGTAAATAGCGGGGAGCAAATGCATGAGTAAGTCAAGGTGAAGGGTGTGCTGAATACCTAAAAACTGACTGTGGTGCTCTGCCAGGACGGGAAGAAGGGGGGGAAGCCTGGGGAGCCTGGCAGTCTCCGAAGGGTTTAGCCCCTTGGAAAGCGCCTGGTAAATTCCCAGCCAGATCTTTGCACTGCCTCGTTAAATGCAAAACTGCAATTAAAATCACGCTTTCTACTTTAGATTGATTTGTTTAATAAACAAAGGTTAGTTGCATTTAAAAAATGTATGGGCGAGTTTGCTGCATGTGGGGAGAATAACGGATATTGCTGGCAATAGATTGCTCTTAATAAAACATCTCCATTTCAATGTCATGCTGTATTTTTACTTGGCTTGATCCTCCATCTCAGAATCCAAATGGAAATTTTTTTGAAACAAAAAAAGGTTTCTGGAGGTGGGATTCTGTTGTTTGTGTCTCCGTCGCACTTTTCAATCAAATGATTTGTACTAGACTGAAGTTTGACAAACCCGCTGTAGTGTCACGAGGAGAAAGCTTCCTCATGAAATCAAAAACATATAGCAGATGCATGTTTTATTGAACATGGCTAAAAATAGCACTTTAAACCCTTACTCTCTCTGTAATGCTCTTTAAGTATCTTTTGAACACTGCCTTCATTATTAAGTCGCTGAGCTTCAGAAATAATTTCTGATTCTTTCTCTTCCACAGATCTTATTTTTCAGAGCAGTCGATGTTTGTTTCCTATTTTGCATGCGTGTACAGTGAGTGAGTTGTCAGTCAGCTGACGACTGTTCAGTCGTGTCGGACAAGATCCTAAGACTATATCCTTAAGCAAATTCCAGACCCAATATCATGAATATATTTTGAGATTCTTTAAGGAGCTCAAAGAAACTAAGAAACTTGAAGTCAGATGATGTGCTTTGCTCTTTGGTGACTCAATGAGCAAAGCCAGGGTGAGGGGAGGAGGGTGCTCTCTCTACCTGTTGACATCCCTTTACTGACTACTGCAGTGCAGACCACACATCCCTCCAAACTGCTCCCTAGCAAAGGAAGGTGAAAAGCAAGATCATAGAATCTTATAATGGCAGGGGTTGGAAGGGACCTCTGGAGATCATCGAGTCCAACCCCCCTGCCAGAGCAGGATCACCCAGGGCATGTCACACAGGAACAGATCCAGATGGGTTTTAAAAGTCTCCAGAGAAGGAGACTCCACAGCTTCTCTGGGCAGCCTGGGCCAGGCTCCAGCACCCTCACAGCAAAGAAGTTCCTTCTCATGTTGAGGTGGAACCTTCTATGCTCCAGTTTATACCCATTGTTCCTTGTCCTATTGCTGGGCGCTACAGAAAAGAGATTGGCCCCTTCCATTTGACAACCACCCTTCAGATATGTATAGACATTATATATAAGATTTATATATATATATTTATTATATATAAGATGCGGTAAGACTGCTGGGTTTACAAAAGCAGGGGAGTCGAGAGGTGCTAAGGAAGTGAGGACAGGGAGCTGATATAAACCCTGTAGTAGAAAGCCTTGAGTCAAGATTTTATTGGGTAAAATAGACAGCTGAATGACTACTTCTGTACAGTCAAATATGTTATTGGTCTTGCATGACGTTATAAAGAGCAGTTGCTGAAACGTGGCATGTAAAGCTACAGTTTTATGATGTTGTGGCTTGGAATGCAGCTAAATATGGCAGATAATTGGCTTGAAAAGATTCAGCTCAAATGCTGCATTTCTTCCCCTTCCGAAACCTTCCCCTTACTGAAAAAGGCACCAAGCTTGCATTGTTCTTTTCTTCTTGTTAAATCCAGTTTAATGTCACCAATGACACAAGTCTCATTTCTCTTGTTGAATTCTCCATCAGGCTGATGGGTGAGAGCTTTCTGCACCCATTTCTGGCATTTGCTTTCACCCGCACAGTTTACTTTGTTTTGCTTATTTTACTTCTAGCCTTGCAATGTGAATCCACACTGGGGCTACTTAAAAAATGCAGCTGCCTACCTATAGGTGCATAAGTAAAGGGGCTGTACATAAATACTGCTTTTTTTTTGGTAGTCTGGAAGGAAAATTAAAAATAAATCTTTTTTTTTTTTTTGCAAAAGAAAAGGGTTAAATGGAAAAGTTATCTTGTAGAAAGGTGCCTAAACTCGGAGCTGTGAAGCGTTGTGAGCATGGGCAGGGGGAGAGCAGTTCTGACTTAACCTGTGGAGTTTGCAGCCATTTAGCCTGGGGGGGGTTTTGAGTGTGCTGCTGCTTCTCCCCTTGCAACCTGGGACGAGTCTTATGACGATGATAATTAATTTATATCCATCTGATACATTACCTTTTAGCTGCCATAGTTTCATGACAAAGTGCCCTTGGCCAATGTGAAGATATGTGTCCTTGCTCAGGCCTGTATAAGTGCTATACCAAAAACCTCTTATTTAGATACCTAAACAAAAATAAAACCTATCTAGAAAGACATATTATCTGAAAAAGAATTTATTTTGGAGCTAAAGGGCTGAAAATAAATGTCACATGTCCTTTAAAGAAGTTTACAAAAAAAGAGTCTTGAGCACCTCCATCCTGGCAAGTGATCTTGATTAGAAATGTGTAAACATAGGAGTCTACTCTGAAAGTGCACAAAGCACTGCAGTTCCACTGCCTCTGTGCTCCAGGACAGTGGGAAATGAGCTCAATTTGGATTTGCCATCTCTCTCAGCATCTCGCAGACTGGTCTGGGTGAACGGAACCCAAAATACTTGACTCTCCTAAGAGAGGATGATAAATTAAGACAAGAGGGTATTACACAGTTAGACATTAACAATGAATCTGGAAAGGTATTGTGAATGTTAAAATCGCACTGACTAAAATATACCGAGGTTAAAATACAGGGTAACTTTACAAATCACTATTAATTTCTTTTGCTTTCATTGCAATAACATTGATTTAATTCATTAGATTCCTTTCTAAATCTATATTTCAGTTTTAGAGTTGTCAGTTTCTGTTAATGACAATTTTGCCCATCTGTTCTAACATGAAAATGAGGCTTCATGCAGTAGACATGATAGATCTCTAATAGTTTAAGAAGTAAGAATCTTAAAGGTATTTCATTTGGATTAGATCCACTCTGATGCAATTCACCCTTGAAATTAAGCCTAGTACTAAAAACTTTTAACTGTATAATCAAAAAAACCCAAAAGTGTCATATCTTGTCATTTAGGCCACAGTCTATTTCATAATTTACAGAAAAAAATTTCAAAACATTCCCACTCATTCTCTTTCTAATGACAGAGCCATAATTTTGGGTGTCAGCATATCAGAATTCCATGGGATGTGCTTAGAATAAGAATTAGTTGCTTTAATTTGGCCATTCAAACGCAAGTATAGCTACAGTAAGTCATTTTGCTAAGCCAGCCTTTGCTGCCAGCCTAAGTTACAGCTCCTGTTTGAATCCAGGTTTAAAACTCTCGTTCCTCACCCAGGTCAATCTTCTGGAGGGGTAATTTTTCAAAGCAGTGTGTGAGTCTTAAGCACACAAATCCAGTTAGCAAGTAACAAGATTATATTCTGTGCACTGCTTTAAAAATTTACCCCTAATATCCTAGAGATAGGAGGATGGTTATTGCACATACTGCACACGAGTTATAATTTAAATTGTTTTTAGTAAGCGATTCCCTGCATTTGTGTAATGCAATGTTATTCTCGGGAGGGGGGAAGCTCAAATAATTATTCAGTCTAGAAAAATAAACACATCCATTAAAGGCGAGACTACATACTAATGCATGACCTTTGTAACCATAGTGTTTTATTTGCAAGTCTTCTTGAAAATTTGGTATCCGTTAAATATATACGGAATTGGATTTTGTCTTTAGCACTGAAAGTTGCCAGACGTAAACCGATTCAAACTCGGCACATTTAGTGTTGCCTTGTAACAAAAGAGATGGTTCCTACGGTGTGCTTCATCACTGTTTTTTGTCTCAGACTTCCCTTGAAATTCAGAATGTAGTCAAGAAAATCAGACTAAAGAAGCTCCTACAGGAGGAGGTTTCTAATTTCTAAATACAAACTATGGCAAATTTGGCTTTTCAAGTGTAATACTTCTAACAAATTAAAAATCAACAAAAATATTATGCTTCTATGTTACCTGTTCAAGTGTATAGAATGTACAAAAACTTTAATCAAATACTCAGGTTTGCTCAGTTTTAAATTGTGTTAGTTTAATAGTTTCTATTCTGCTGTTTATATTAATGACATATTCCCATCTAAATATATTGCAGTGCTGAAAAGCCATCAAAACATTTCTAAGGTTGAGTGAGTGCAGTTGCATTCCTGATTTTTTAATAAAATGATCTCTTTCTATTGAACGGCCTCTTTTTTTTTTTAACAGAGATTGAGATT
>JANHGN010013614.1:30000-40223 GCA_024605025.1 Megaceryle maxima | reverse complement strand
AGTTATAGGAGCATTGTAAATACAAACTGCAGCTTCATTTACTATCTGAATATTTGATTTCAGTTCACAGCTACACAGTGGGGTGAGAAATATGAGTTACTGTACATAAAATGAGAGCAAAAGAAAGGATAAAAAAATCAGAGGTGCAATTGATTAATTTTTTTTTTTTTGCATATTGATTAAAAGTCTTATTATTTGAAGAAGCAACTGATAATTTGCTAATAGTGATTTTCCCAAGAACTGGTATTTCTGAAAATGATTTTCCTCTCTTCTCCTTTTCCTCTTTCACAGTCCAGTTTACATTCTTTACTTTTTAATTCTGTCCTCTTCTGTAGGCATTTGATATTTGTTGTATACATAAAAAAGCAGTTTGGTATTGGCTAAATTTGGGCATAGTCCATGTTATGAATATGAACATCTGCAATAGAATTGAAAGCGGCATTCACCAAAATCCAAGTGTGAAGTATCCCAGTTAAGCATACAATTCTGAATGCATAATTTAGATGCCATATTTTGCGTCTTTCCTCTGTGTGGGCTGTTTATGAAATTCTCAGATTTATTAGGTATTTAGAATTTTCCTTTAATTTCTTACTGCTTCCCCCCCGCTCCTCATTGCTTTTTATGCCTGCTCATGGACTGATCCCATGTCATTTTATTTTGTCTCTGTTCGTGCTGAATGACTAGCCAGCCTATCGGGGATTTCAAATATACAAACCAGCTGAAATTCAAGAACCTGCTGTAGTTGTTTGAGTTTAAAATGCTTTTTCCTACTAGCAAGCTGAGCCATTCAAGCGCTGGGGCACCAAATAGTCCTAAATAGTACTTACCTTTAAAACCTAATGCCCAAAATCTCCCTGAACACAGACACGCACACACATATATTCTCTCTCATTCCCACCCTTTTTTCTTATTTTTATGTTAATTGCTGTGGGAAGATTTGGAAATTCTCTGGTTAATTCTCTGACTGCATCTATTTCAACTGGTAGCTGTTCAGGAAAAGCAAACAGGAGAAAATCCATCAGATGAGATCTTTCTTCTGCGTGGGTGACAGTCCAAAATCTGTGCATAACCTAGCCAGCCAAAAACAAAAAAACAAATATTCTGGTGATGACTGAGCTGGGAAGCCTAAGGCGAGAACATGCTGTGGAAAGTAATGGTTGATGCAACCACGTGTCTGTGTCCCTGACCATCCTCTCTTGAAGTTTTTAATTCAAGAAGCCAATTCCAATCAAATTCAGCAGGGTGTGTGTGTGAAAAATCAAGTACTTGGTGTCCTTGAAAAAATCAGTCAGTGGGTAAAGAGAGATCCTAGAAGTGCTCCTGCTGCCCATGAAACACCAACTGCAGGAGACCAGAGTCCTATCCTGGCAACAATTCAGCTTTTAAAACATCATTTCTCAAAATACTTGAATTCTTCCCAAGCCCACGGAGTGATCCATTTCTTTATCTAATACACCAGTATTCCTGCCATTTGAGCAGAAGAGGACTTGTATTTCTCATGCTTTGCTGGGCCCAGTGTCCATGTGTGTTTGCTGGTTGCTGGAGTGAAATATGAGCTGTGCATAGATGCTACCAAAGCTCTTGCTTGGTGTGATGACAGTCGTTTGGTTCATGATGAATTCATTTAGAAAATAAGCTATTGAAAAAAGTCTTTCAGTCTGGGAACCAGAAAGGATTTGGTGTTTACTCAGACTGAGGGCCTGAGTATGAATATAAATTTTTAAATGAGCGCAATATATTGCATGACTAGTTCATCTACTTAAAAGCGATATCACTAGGTTGCCTTAGTTTTATATTTGAGACCATTATACTCACAGAAAAGCTGTTCTCACAAAATAGGTAATTTAAGATAATCATGCATAAAATCTAAAGACAAACTAAAGTTTATATTTGGTTTTCGTAGCAAAAGTAATCTGTTTAGAAACATACTGAATTAAGAAAGAAGAAGCACGGTGAGAATTATTTCATTTCATCACATAATTCCATCTTTTTCCTGTCTCAGGTGAAGCATGTATCCAGGTTGTCTAACTTGCAGGCATATGACTTGCTTCCATCCTGAGAGCAGAAACCCCGCCTAAAGGCAGGTGATCTTCCTCCAATAGCTATTTACGTAGACTAAACTTAGATGCTCTGACTACCCTTCTGCAGGGTGAGTGTCCTCCCACATACCAATATGGAGGGAAGAACAGGGCTTATCAGGTAAATAAAATGGAAATAAGTATCAAAATTCCCATAGATCACTGAGTGTCCACTGTTTCACTCTTTTCATTAAGAACATGGCATCTAGAATGTAGTAAGACCTGAGCAATACTCATTGTATTTAACGTCCAGGAAAGCTTTCAAAGGTCTATCCACAAGTCAGCGCAGAGGTGCCAAGGGGAAGGCTTTATGTCATAGCATGGATTGAATATGGTAATCTGCTCTGCGCTCCTAATAGTGCTGGTAAACAGACTGTTCTAATCAGATACAAATGCTAATATATATAAAATCTTTACCCATTTAAAAATAATAAAATATTTTGTTCCAATTAATTCTGATTGTGCTAGTAGAACATACAATCAACAATGCTATGCAAATAGTTATTTTTGCAGTTGAAATCAATAACTTATTTTCTTTTGTAATACATGAAAAATAGAAAAAAAAGGTTATTATTAATTGCTTATAAAACTCAATCTCTGTGTGGGAAGCCTGCAGGTATTAATCTCATTATCAAGACTTTCCTTCAAAGTCTGTATGACCATTATTGTTCATGATTCGACCACTCAAGAAATCTGGGAAGTATTTCCACTCTATTTTGGAAGTATTTATTGGAAGCTGAATGAAATTAGTTCTTTATGAGCTAAGTAATTGTAAAGTTACATTATCCTGTGGAAAGAGATAACTGATAAAATCTGACAATTTCAATTTTAAAACAGCTGTGCCTTGCTACAGTGAAGTCATGATAACTGTCATATTTATAAATCTATAGCTTACCAGCTACACATACATAGTCATGAAGTATCAGTTACGCTTAGTGATAAAATTACTTTAAATATTGATTATAAAACAACCTGGTTAACAAAAAAGTGTATTCCTTGCTCATGCATATAGTATTGTTTGCTTCATTTCAATTCCTGTATCTCCAATTCCTTTCTCATTTTTATTTTATTCTCTTGAACAACCATTGTTCAACTAAGTCTGATCAGTAAATGGGAGAAGCTTTGCTAATTCAGCTTTAATGACATCCCTGCAGTTCAAAATTCTTGGCTGCTAAGGAAGAACAAAGGCACTTTGGCAATACTTGGTCCATCTAACCCATAAGTATTATGGCAAATTTTCAGTCTCCTCTTTAAAATGGTGAGAAGAAATGCATGATGGTGCTGAATAGAGAGATAGGCCAAGCTAGTAATACAAGGAAGTAATGCTGTTCAGTAGTCTCCTTCACACAGGTCTGCTGGTCATACCCTACACTTTCAGGGCTTGCATGTAGTAAGGACTTCCTGTGGTCACAGTTTCTCATGGTCTTCAAGTGACTGGTGGCATCTTTTCCACTGGTCATGTGGTGCTGTCCTGGATGTGTGCCCTCAGCATCCATGGGGGACATCTCCATGGTGTCCCCACCATCTCTTTGAAGAGGAACTATTCTCTTGCAGTCTTTCTTCCCTTACCTCTGCAGTGGGGACATGCAGTATCCCAAAAGAGGGCTGGTAGGTCTCTAGCAGTGGGGCTTGACCCGCACTGGGATAGTTACTGAGTTTCTTTACCCTTGCAAGTGGTTCTAGATACACAGCACCGATCCTGTGCCTACGTGGTTGCCTTTGAAATTGTGCCTGCGACTGTCAAAGCAGGCTTGAATTTCATCGCCAAAATGATGAGCTGATTTCTGCCTTATTCAAAAATTGCATACAAAACCATAATTCTTCCATAATTTTCTTCCGTGTTCTTTTCAGCAAGGGAAAATTGACAGACCTAGAGTATAGTCGTCATAACTTCCATTCAGAATAGGAGTTCCAGGGTGTGTTCTGTGGTAAAGACAAGAAAGCAACCACCAAGTCCTCGGGACAGCTCTGGCACCATGCAAAGCAATTATCTGAAAGTACGTATTATTTTAATTCCCCTTTTCCAAAAGTTTGCCATTTATCACAGCAGACTGTCCAAAGGGGCATAAACCGCCCGGCAGATCAGAAGCAGCAATTCTGTTAAAATATTGTGCCTCTATTTTCCTGCATCTATGCTGGGGACAGCTGGGCCTGTTTCGGTTTTTATGGAAAAACACAGCATCCCGAAGTCCTACTCCCTTGTTTTCTGTTGCTCACACATTTTTTTTTGTAGATGCAGATATTAATAGGCAATACCAAGACAAGTTGGTGTTCCGGGTTCCTTCTGCCTCCATTGCAGCCGTAGGAAGACATTGCCTGGCTGGGTCAGAAACTTCCCAGTCTCACTGTCAGTTCCAAAAAATCTAATGAAATAAATACAGAAACCTCCTCGCTTTATAGGCTCTTTTCCCAATTAGCTATGCTGGGGTGTGGTTAACACAAACTAATCATACTCTGGAGTGCTAAAATGTACATGGTGCAGCAGAGTGCCTCGCGTCTCCTGGGGTGTGATTATTTAATGATAATGATGCCCCCTGCAGAGGCACCTTATTGCTCTTTTGCAAAAACAATCTTTATTGAGGGGAATTAATTGCATTGTTGTTGATAGCAAGAAATAAGTTAATATTTTGAAATGATCTTTCTGGCTTGCACAGCTTAAAGGGATGTTTGCACAATTATGTCAAATAAATGACCTGCTTTGAAAGTTTCTCCATATATTAGGTCTGGATTCCAAAGCCACTTTGGATAGATATTTTCTCTAAAGATTTGATTTCACTGGGAGTCTTGAAATGCTGAGAAGAGTTAATCTCTCTGTTCCATGGATACCTTGTATTGCTGCCTAAAAATTGATCTCTTCAGGGTCACTGACTGTTTTCTAGTTAGAGGCATATTTGCAGTTTTACCGGATTCCCACAGCATATTTACTCTATGCAAAGTATCTGAGAGCAACTTTTATGGTAGGGGTTTTAATTAGTGCGATGTATAAAAGCAGCGAAGTTAATAAGGATGAAATTTGCTGGTGTGCTGACTTCTATGGAAGGCAATTGCCTTAGAGTCATGGTCATAGCCTAGTCTTAAATATCCATCCATATTATTGCACTGATGCTACATAGATTTTGGAAGATGCAGCTCACAGTTCCCAACTGAAAAAGATCCAAGCAGCAGCATATACTTTATGTACTCTTATCTGCCCGCTAATTTATCTCCAGAATAATCGCTAATTTACTTATCTCAATGCTAATGCTTGCTACAGTAGTTTGGGTTTTGTTTCTCACTTTATGGGAATCTTTGCATCATTTTTATCACCTGCTTGCTTTTTTAAACTAATGGTTCAATACATCAGCATTACAGTAATAATCTAGGTATATATTCACTGTAAAATGATGATTTACTGCAGCAGGATGGATGTATTTACCGTGTATGCAATGTTGCAACAAATGAAAATATCAGAAATATGTGGCCCTGTGGCAGCACGTGCGTAGGCACACCTGAGCGTGTCAACATGAATAAAGCAAAGCAACCTGGGGAAGTCTCCTGCAGCGGTACTGACTCTCTGCATGGGACTGTGAGGATGCAGAAAGCTGCTGTGGGGCTATAGCAAGCAAGCAGGAGCTCAAAGGCTCCACTGCTGTCGTTGCAGCTGGTCCTGGTCCAGTCAATCCCTCTCTTCTGCTCCTGGTACTCCCAGCATGATGCAGATATTTGGGTAACAAGAGTTTTTTGTTGTTCTCAGGAGGTTTGGCATACTCTTCCTTGCTGGAGATAGGTGAACTCTGATCTCTGCTCCCACTCTGTGTGTGTCCCATTCCTGACCGTCTGAGAGGTATGCTCTGAAATACTGTTTTGAAAGGAGTGATCATCATCTTACCTTTTCAGTCTCATGGAGGATCCTACCATTGTAGGATAATTCATGTTGGAAGGCAAATCTGTCTCCTCTCACCCGTGTGTGTGTGGCTTTCCCCCTGCTCCCAGCTCTCTTAAAAAACTGTTCTAGTAACTCTGGGAAATTTTCAGTTCATTGGTCTCTTCCAGGGAACTGCTAGGTGCAAATATTCCACCATTTTTGTGCCTAAAGCACAGACCTACCTGAGTCCCTTCTGATAAATGATTCTAAAATAAATTCTGTTTATATTTTTTAACATAATGGAAAATCTAGGTAAGCTGCTCATCGGTCTAGCAGGCTTTGTGGTTGAAGCTGGTCCTCTGTTAGTGGTATTAAGGTAGTGGGTTTTTGCAGTAAAACTATTTCATCTATCATTAAAGTTGCCACTTGAGAGAGAGGCACAACAAAGTCCTACCCTCATGCTCAGTAGCTTCCTCTTGGATGGGCTGGGACAAAGACATCTGTGTCTCCCTTGTTGCTATTGCTCTTGAATTTGGTCGTGGTGCTATTTGTATGCTTAGACCACGTAATAACTTCTGTAGCATTGAGTGGTCATGACAATGATGTGCCCAGCTTCTACTGTGGATATTTGTGTTCTTCAAAGTCACACCTAAAGTTATTTTTTGGATAAATAGCCTTAGAAAGACCTATGTACTACTTTGATTTCACTCTGAGGCCTATGATATTCCCATGGTGGTTGTTATCATACAGCAAATAACACGTTTCCTGACTCACCACTCAAGTTATTTAGTTTGTTTTCTAATTGCCCATGAGGTTTCTCCAAGCCAGAGTGGTCAGTGGTTGGTACAGTTTGGGACTGGAGAAGGGTGGCACAGTTATCAACTGCTTTCTGCTGGTGCAGTCACAGGGACAGGCGAGAGTTGTATTTCCCAGACAAGACAAAGTTTATGGGGAAAAGAGATTAGTTCCCAAGACTGTATGGTGTCTGGCAAAGAAGAATCTGTAGTGGCAGAAGCTGGCATCATGAGAAAGGGTTACTGAAAGAAGAAACCTTGACATTTCTGCTTATGTCAATACTGAGCAGCCTCACTTTGATAACATTTCAGGCTGCCTATGTGATTCTTTTCCATCATCTACCTAGATGGTGTCCTTTTGGGAGAGGTTCCTTCTGATGCCGCCTTCAAGTTTTTTTTTTTTTTTTTTTTTTTTTTTTAATTCCTCTTAATTTTATTCATACAGAAATAGCTTCCATGTACACAATCCTAGTTGTAGTTCAGTAGGATTGGCTCACCAGCAGCCTGAGTTTCATCTGTATGAAGTCAAGACCTTGGATCAGCTTCTACATGAAATATAAAATATTAGAACTGGATAAACCACTTTGTTGTGTAAAGACTGGTTACTTCCTCTTCATAGAGTGAATGGATATTATGATTTTTTTTTTTTCCATCTTTCCAGCTGGAAAAACAGCTGAACATGGAGTTGCTTGAAAGCAGGTTTCTTATTTTCATGGGGAAAAAAAAAAAGATGGACGATTACATCATGCATTTAAATTATTTCAGCCCCTACAAAAAGAGAAGCATGTTTGATCTGTCTCCCATTAGCTGAATAATACTATTTAAAAAAATGCTCTTTTTCTCAGACCCATATGACAAGGTCATTCTCTAGAGCCTTGCTTTAGTAGCTTTGATAGGTAGAGAATTAAAAAGTTGAAAATTCCAGGGAGGTTAAGGGTGTTGACAGAAAGTTCAGGACAAGAATGTGCCAGAGAGCAACAGAAATTGGGAAAAGTAGTACAGGTGCTGGAATAGATGGGATAGTTACAAATGAAGCTGAATAAAGACATTCCATGGTCTTGCAGGAAGGAAAAGGAGGGCAGGAGGGGATCGGCAGTGAGAACCAGTCCTTCCAGCATCCCAGACCTTCCTGGTTTGGGAGATAACACTGCCATAAATATGTGAGCAAAAACCACAAAACAGAACAATCTAATACAGAGAATCAAGTCAGTCCTTGAAAAGCAAAGAAAGCAGTGTGCAACCCGAAGGTGAAGAGTTGACCCTACATCCACCCGAGTTCTCATTCGTTGGGTATCACTGCAGGGTACCTTCTGTGGGAAGGGACAGTACAACTGTGTCCTGACTACCTGAGCATCAAGATCACAGCTCTGTGGATCTGTTCTACTCTGAGCAGTCTCCTGAAAGATGGTGCTTACAGGAAACATCTGTAGGTAGTCCTTACGTTTGACCCAGTTGTCACTGAGGGAATGACAAGTTGCCAACAGTGTTGCTGTGGGTTGCACTGTGTTTGGGAAAGTTGTGGTTTGTATTTTTTTTTTGTCTGGTTTGGGTTTTATAAGCTGTGAGAGTTTGGTTTTACTTTACATCATTGAGAGAAAAGCTTTTAAATACAGTTAGAACAAATACTAATAAAAAGAAAAAATGAACTTATTAAAAGAGATTCTCTTTAGAAGGTGCCTTTATTGGGAAATGTGTGCCTTGCCTTGATTGTCAGTCTCACTGCTTTTCCTCTTGCCTTTATCTCGGATAACAAGCAGAGCTGATCAGCAATTTCCCCATGAAATAGGAATAATAAAGCTATCTCCACCTGATTCATTGGCAGTGTAGATGGATACTGGATCTATGTGGAACTTCTCCTCTCTGCTGATGGTGGTAGTGGACCAGTGCTTGAGGAGTAGGGTGCTAAAAACCAGGACCGTTCTGATGAAAACAAACTAAAAGCTGTGTTGTATACACGTGGGTTTGTTTAATGCGTGGCATATAACGCAGTTAATCTCCTTACAAAGTCACTGCTTAGAGAGCACTATGAAAGGAAATCCTGATAAAAGGCACCAGTGTAAATTTGACATTGCATGTCGCAGTCATCATTGCGTGTTGTAATTGGAGGGGGCAGAATAGTTGCTTATTCAGAGGGGAGAATGATGCTATAAACTGCAGGTATGAAACTAAAAATGAGCTAGTCTTCATTTTAGAGTTTTCTTCCCCTTTATTCCTCTTCGTTTCATCCACAGAACTTGTTTGAGGTCTTTGCAAAGGAGAGAAAATCACTGCTCCTGCTCCATACGAGGGAGTGGGAAGCGAATGCGAATGGGGGAGGTGAGCGTCTCTGGACTCCAGATGTGATGCTCTGCAAGGCTCATGTTGCCCTGTCTCCAGCAGTGATTCCTCTGCAGGTCTCATTAACCTTGTGAAATTGGGCAGGAAAAGGCCAAGAGTGTGGTCCTTCTGGAGTCCTTCCACCTGCTCCAGGCTTCAGAAGAGGGGTGAGGCTGTGGGACAGGCCTTGGCATGTGCAGCCTGCCAGGGACACTGCCGTGGTTTGCCCTGAGTACCCGTGCCATGTCTGCCATGGAAGAGCCTGCTCTTGGCTGCAGAGCTGGGGTGGCCTGCAAAATATGGAAAACACTTCCCAGTCAAGGGAGAAGCCTGTATGCATAATAAACATGTGATTTTTTTTTTTTTTTTTTTTTTTCTGATGGCTATGTACAGCAGAAATGCTGCGGAATAGGCTATGTGTCTTGTCAGAGCACTTAAGTTAAGTAGGGGCACTTTGCATCATTTTTTTTTGATCTTCAAAATAAGAGAAAATTGAATGCAAAGAGCTGTAGGGAACTTTCAAAGGCACATGAACAATTAGAAGCATAAGTCCTTTTGGCTGAATAATCACTTTGGAGTATTTTCCTTTTCCCGTATCCTCAACTCCCCTCAAAGCACTGATGGAAAAATAGGTCTGGGAAAACTTGGCTTCCTCAGGCTTCTTTGTCCTGATGGTGAATCTCTGGGCATTTCAGGCCATTTTAGATTTTCTCCTATCCACTGATGGCTACTTCTACTGGGTTGGTAAAATAAAGATCTTTAATGTCCCGATACTGATGAACTTCTGTTTTCCTGGAAGTCTGTCTCTAGGTCTACCCATGTAGACCCATGTAGACCCATACATACCCAGGTTAGCATGGTGGAGATTGATGGGCATCAATGGAGTATGTGTGTGTCTGTGTAAGATGTGTGGGTATGTATAGATGACATTTTACAGAAAGGAAACTTTCTTTCTTAGGGTGCAATAGCATTGGCTGAGTCTGCATTGCTCTTCTAGCACTGCAATCCAGAATTTCATAAAACCGCAAAATATATTATCTGCGCACATGTCCTCCTTAGCTCCACACCTGGCAGGAGTTGCCTTGGAGTCTGTCACACTGAGCTCTTGTAAGGATTTCTATTAATGTTTGTGAGTACTACCAAGTATGGATGGCTTGCTTATGATCACCGGACAAGTACTTCATAGCTAGC
>JANHGN010013614.1:0-25000 GCA_024605025.1 Megaceryle maxima | reverse complement strand
TAAAATCCATGGGGCACCACTACTTCACTTCATCCCTTAATTACACCACCTCTCTCTTTTCATACCTGCTCTTACGCTTACCCAGTCACTGCCCTTAATGTCATCCTATTTCTCCTGTGCTAAGCTTCCAAAGTACTCATCCAGCAATGCATGCAGCCAGCTCTGTCCTCCTGCCGAACCGCTGAGAGTGCTCGTGAGGAGTGTTTTCTTGCCTCCTTTCCTCAAACAAAAGCAATCCTTAGATTATAACAGAGAGTAGAGGAAGGCGTTACGGGTTAAACTGCTATGGGGGGGGATCTATCCATTCAATTTGGACTTAGGTACACTATTTGTACAGAGATGAGTTTGGAATTCTGATGTTCAGACATACCTAAGGTTTGTTAACAGCTGAATTTACACTGACAGCCAATGGACCTTTTGAAAATCCCAGCTTTTTTTAGCCAGTATGTCAACGGAGGTTTTCTTCAGGTTGGAGAATATTCCCGTTCAACCCTATGCATGAGGGTTAATCACAATAAAGTTAGATTTTCCTAGTATATTAGTCTGTTTTACAACAATGCAACAGTCAGCCATTCGTCGGGGCGCAATGAAGCACTCTTAAGTTTTCTAGAAGCTTCCCATTCATGTGATACTGAATTCTTGACTATTCATAATAGTAAAAACAAATTAAAGTCCTTTCAGGCAGCAGATGCTGTACAAGGAGAGTTTGTTATTTAGAGCAGGAGCGATTTGGCAGACCTAGTATTGTTTGCCAGAGAGATATCCCACATAAAAGGTAATTCAGAAGTCATATTTTTAAAAATAATTTTGCCATAGATCCTCCTCCTCCCCCAGCTGCATGAATTTAAAGTCAGAATAGAGACCCATTGATTATTCTGGCTTCAAGGATCAGGAAGAGGTTAATTAGGGGCTGATAAAAAGTTCTCTGGGCAGGGGTCAAGTCTTTGTATGTATTTGCACCATGACTAATGCAGTGTCTCCCTGAGCCTACTAGGGCTGTGGGGTTTTTCCGTGATGTAAATAATATTAAATTACAGTTTAGAACATGTGAAAATGGTTTTGGTGGCAATTGTTCAATATTTACCTTTTTAAGAGCTGTTTTCCAAATTTCTGGGACAGTTTGAATGCAGCAGAAGTGCTGTTTTCTCATTTTGATTCCTTTAGAGAGTTTTTATCAGTGACAAGAGTTCTCCTGTACTGGCATAATCTCAGGCTTAGCAGGGATCCTTCTGGGGTCTGTAGAGCCCTGTGGATCAAACCACCATGCAGACAGAACTGCTTATGGCTCTTCTTTGTGTTTGGATCTTCTTTTCTCATTGGAGCCAAGAAGTGAATGTACCTGAAGAGCTGAGTATGTCTCGTCACTTACCCTACTGGGAGGGATTTTGAACTGTGAACCTGAAGTTCAAATGGAAGACCCTATCCCTGATTCTCCTCCTTGGTAAACAATCATCTGCATTTTGCAGATCACTGAGGGGATAAGGGGATCTGTGGCATGCAGGCATCTCTGTGGCATCTGTTGAGTGCAAGCATCACAGACAGCATGATGGTGGCATGATGATGGGGAAAGATAGTGTCAAAAAAGTTACTGTAGGTGTCTGATACTGTAATTTCTTAGTGTTCCTGGTAACCTTCTGCAGACTTGGGATTCATGTAGTCCAGTGAAGGAAGAAACAAGAAGGATCATCTGGCTCTTTACGACAAGTCTTGATCCTCCTACTGCCCACCTTAAAGAGAAATAGGACAGTAAGAGAAGCAAATGGTAACAAACAGTAGGAAATACTAGTTAAGGAGAATACGTGCTTTTTGTACCATTTAAATTCACTCTAACAATATTCCTGAAAATGGTACTTCTACTAGCTGGGTATAGGCAGCCCCAGGTGTTTCTGTTCATACAGGTTTAGAAAATGAAAAAGCTGGCTGTAAGATGAGTCTGAAAAGCTTGAAAATGGTCTTCCAGATGCTGATAGAAGCACAGATTTGTTATCCCCAAAACATAATTTGGCCTTTTAATCACCAAGAAAAGGTGTCTGCCCCAGCTTTGCCAAATGGCTTTATTCTTGTTCTAGTGAATAATGGCTTTCTCCTTGCCTTTTACCCCAGATGCCCCCCCCCCCCTTTCTTACCCTACAAATGGTTGCCGAAATAACTAATTTTATTTTGGTTTTCTGCTAAGCTCATCATGTCTCCTTCTCTTTCATTAGCTCTGGTGCAAAAAAAAATATCCACAGAAGTGAGAAGGCAAACAGTTCTGACATCAAGGTTGAACCATCAGCTTTTTTCCATCACTGTGCCCTGTATCATTTCTATGGCTTTATAGAGAAATACTGCAAGCTTTATTTCTCTCTGTCATCTTGCACTTTGTTCACTCCTGCAGGTTATAATGTCTATGCCCAATCTGCTAATGGAACCTGCATTATTTGTGTGGTCTAGTGTGGAAGATGATGACTTTGCTTTCATTCATGGTTTTTTGCTCTTGCTGATACCCTCACACTTCACTCAGATTTCTTTGCTTTGATCTAGGCCAAAAAGTGATTTCAGATCATATCCACTGACAAATCTGGCTTGCTTTCATGCTTTCCTTGAAACTCATGAATGTGGCCAATACAACAGGAGAAGACCTCCAGCCGGTCTGGCAGGCCACAGGCCCTCAAGGACTTTCCGAGGCATGTGGTAATTGGTGAAAAATCTGATGTCAGTCATGGCTTGTTATTTAAATGCACGGTGTAAGTTTGTCCTCTTCTCTTCTTCCCTCTCTCTCTTCCCTTCTTCTCTCTCTCTCTTCCCTTCTTCTCTCTCTTCCCTTCTTCTCTCTCTCTTCCCTTCTTCCCTTTCTCTCTTCCCTTTCCATTTGAGTAAGATATAGGAAAGAAAATAAAAGTGGCATTTTCTACAGAAAATGGCCCTCACAAAAATGTCTCTGCTAATAATTACAGAGCTGGTTCTATTTTGTTCATTGCACTGCCTCAGTTTTGGATCCACATCAAGAGCAGCATATGCTCTCCAAACTAAAATATGTGCATATCTGATTTTTGACAAAAAAATTATTTAATTGATCTCTTCCTACCCTCTCCCCTCCCCTACATTCTCTTCCTGCCTTTTTTTGCCCATTTCTTTAATAATTCCATAATATAGTAAGTCCCCTATTATGAAAGAAATCCGAATTAATTTAAATATAAAATATAAAGAATTAACCTTACAGCAAAACAGATAACAGAAAAAAGAGCTAGTTTTTCCTCTGTCAAGTGACAGCCTTCTCGTTTATTATCATTTTAACAAATTAAGTTGCAAAATTGGCATTATTTCAGAACTGTACAAAATGTAATGACTTTGTGAAATATATTGAATTTCTCAAGTATTAAAAATCCCTTCATTTTGAAAATGAATCACTGGAAATGATCCTTAAGAATCCAAAGGGGTTTTTTGTGCCATTTCTATACTATGCCTGCACAAAATCTAATGGCATTTGCTGAGTTAATCCTGGATATTCCATTGTTTTGGTATTTGTACTCTGTTAGTTAAATACAACATGTGTGAGAAAATCAAAGGGAAGAGATGCTGTTAAAACAGGAGAGAAAATATTTATCCCTTAGATGTAAGAAATACTCATCACCCCAAATAAATCTGGCTTAAACTCTTTAAGACTTAAGTCATATAAGTTTTAAGTTAAAATAAGTTTTGAGTCTTAAACCTCTCTCCCCTGAAAGTATTTATTTGCCTGTGTGCACACAGGGGTATGTGTCCATTTGTAGGAGAATGACATGTACTGGACCTAAATTCCTCTAAACCTCATCTGAAGGAGCACAGGGTGCTGATCACTGACATGGCTCTCACACAAGTAGACCTGAATTAGAAAGATATGTTGTGTACAGTGAAGCAGTTCTACAAAACATGGGGCTGAACTTCACCTGCGGTGCGTATTTCTTGGTGCCAGGGGGCTTTTGGCAGAGGCCAGACTCGGGTGATTCCAGGGCAAAGGAAGGGTGTTTCCAATGGGGGCAAGAGAATGCAATGTCAGGTGGGAACTGGTACTGTCTAGCATTCCAGCAGGATGGAAAGGAAGCCAGGGATAGTCAGAAATCCACAGAATGGAGGCTGTTACCTGATGAGGTCATCATCACTAATTTTACCGCTTAAAAATATGGGTTCTTGTCAAAAATGAAAGAGACACATAGAAGTGGGAAGAGCTGCATGAATGTTCCCCCCTCAAGCTCGCTCTCTTCAAACTTACGTGCCAAGTCCGTTCAAGTGTCTCTGTGCCGTGGGCCACTTCCTAGAAAACTGGTGAAGCTGGTTCTGCCGCCTCAGTGATGAAAATTGACATTTTTTTTCTCAGTCTTTGCTAGCATTTTCTCTCCACAAAAGCCTCCAGAATCATTACCTGTTAACAAGTGTTTCTGAGTACCACCTCTCTTCTCTCTCGTGCCTTTGCCTGTCCTTCGAATACATCTGTGTTTTTGCCCTTTGAGAGAGTGCCCTTTTTTTCTGTTGGCAGCCTTTGCATAGGTGTAGTGTGTTGTGCTGCCTCTCTTCTCTGTCTCACTCTATTCTCTTTCCTGCTGATGAGACCCATGTTGCTTTGGCAGAAAAACTAAAATACAGTAGTTCATCAATCCAAAATCCACGATGATGCACTTGTCTGACAGTAGGGGTTTGGCTGAAGGTGATTTTGACTATAAGCCTGGCTCTTTTTTTCACTCGAAAGTAGAGAAGAGCTGCAGGACTTTACATCTAATATAGATTTCATAAAGTACTCTGGAAGAAAAAAAGACCAAATAAATGAAAGTGTCTATCTTTATTGGGGGGCAGTGTGGAGAAATTGCATGAATTGAGAAGATATAGGGAGCAGCACTGGTGCTGCTACCTGTGCATGTCCTCTTTTGGAAATGGCTAGTGTGCTCTGTGCCTCTTTCTCTCAGGACACAGGGATTCCTAGCCCAGAAGCAAAATGACTGTTGCAAGAAATCACTAACTGGTGCCGCCAGGGTTAGTGTCCTGCACTATGTCCAAAGTAGAGAGACATGTGGCTGCAGGAGAAGTGTTTGGGTCTTTTACAGTTTTGCAGGTGACTCTGGAGAACCTCAAGTGACATTATAAGGGCCAAAAGCTCATCTATTTCAGACATAGTAACAAAAACATATCACAATGGACTACAAGCAGTTTTGAAGGGTGTCAGCTCCCCACCTTCCTCTAATAGTCCATTCCAAAATGACTTAAAATGCTGCTGTTGAGAATTCAATATTGAAACCAAGTTAATCTTTATCTTCTATATAAGAATTCCTCTTGCACTTTTTGGTAACATAAAAGCTGATCTCGGTGTCCTTGGGTAAAATCTATGTTCCTTGTGATATTGAACACGATGATCCTTGCCCTGAAGGCTTTTGCCCTTCACACTAGCAGTGCCTTCATGCTGTCAGCACTGAAATAATGGCAAATCATCTGGAAGCCCTCTGGAATCACTTTGTCTTAAAAAGGTCATATTTAAGAGTGAAAAAAAAAAGAAATAGAATAATCCATTTGTAACTTCATCTGGAAAGGGTTGGAATCCAATAGAGAACAGACGCATAAAGATACTCGTGTGCTCCCCATGTTGGGTAGTGATTTAGAGTGCTGTGTTTATAACCCTTTTCCAGCCAACCAATGCCTAAAATCAAACCGAGCCATAGCAACAGCAGGCCAAACATCAAGGTAGGGATGATGTCTGAGCATGCCGATGGCTGGGAGAGGAGCCCACACTTCCCTTGAAGTTCCAACATCAAAGATGACGAATAACTCTTTTCTCCATGTTCCAGTTTTGCACATCATCTGAGTATCCTTTGGCAGCAACAGTTGGCCCAAGCCTTGGAGCAGCAGCTGGTAAGTCCAGAAGCGGAGCTGTGATGCCTGTGGCATCAGATGTACTGGAAACCCTTCTAAACTGTATTTTGAAGTTTCACCATTTGTGTGGACCTAATTATAAGACATACATTTAATTTATGGGATGCATGTCTGATTATACACAGTAGCATGGCTCTTACCAGAGTGCAGTCGTTACTGGCTGCACTTTAAGGAGAGGATGTTGTTGGCAGCACAGGGTGACATGATACAGGTTTAGTCTGTGACCAGGCCAGGAGACTGAACTGCAGCTCAGATGAGCTGTTCCTGGCTTCTTCCTTGATTTGCTGTATGGCATTGGACAAGTCACTTAACTCCTCTGTGCAAAAGTGGTGCCACGATGAAAGTGGTATTACAAGCATCTGCTTGAAGGGCCTCAGGCTGTTAGGGTAGGGTGAGTACTTTGGGATCTCAATCTACTCATGAACGCATGTGCACATATGTGTATTTGTGGCTGTAGCATATATGCATATGGCATTTATTTCATATTTATATATATATATATAAAATATTTAAACCCTCATACAAATATATGTGTATATATACCTGTGTGTTTTATATATATATATGTGTATGTTTGTGAATGCACGTGAAGAAGCTTTTGGTTATAACACTGTAACTTTATTTCATGGAGTCACCACATCTGAGGAATATTTCAGGACTGTGAAGTAAGCTTCGCTCATTGCAAGTCTTGGCTTCCAGAGATCCAGTCAGTTTGTACTTGTATACACCTTCTTGGTCGTTTTGGTGTGTGACTGCTGTGTTCTGCTGGTGTTGCTGACAGCGTTGGAACACCTCCGCACAGCATTCATGCAGCAGGTTCTTGGGGAGGCTGTGTGCAGCTCTGCCATTGGAGGCTGTTCTGGCACCACCTTTAAAAGTCTGGACATAATCATTTAATGGAATTGTTCAGTGTAGCAAAAAAAACCCGTAACAATTCACTCACTGATGAGGATACTAGTATTAAAAAAGTGTTTAAGTTTAGCAGTCCCTTAAGAATAACTAGGAAATTAAAGGCAGCCTTAACTGTGGAAGAAGACCCTGGGATTTAAAGTTGCAGTGTACAGAGCCCATGTGCTAAGTGACTTCTTGGAGACTCCTGCAAAGCCTTGATAGATCGGGATGAATTGTACCATCATTTACACCTGTAAAATCCCTTATCATAATGGACAGGGCTCAGTGGTGTAACAGTCAGGTGTCCTTGGAACAAGAGTGAAATTGCAACTGTAGTAAAACCCTGGAGAGCTTGAATGTTGTTTTCAGTGGAGCCAGGATACCACTGATGTCAGTAGGTCACAGTACAATGTGTTCATTGGATCACTGAGATGTGGATCTTCAGAGTAATGTCTTGGAATTAGGTAACCATTAATTTTCAGTAAAAATGTCAGCATAACTGCTCCAGACTCTGTTGAAAACTTCAGTCTGACGCTTTAGCCATGTAAAGTTCACTGGCTCCACTTCTATTACAGGTGCCAGTGAATAATAATTAAAAAAATTGAGTTGTGCAATGCTGAATCTGCCTAGAATTCTTATAATACATTTATAAAA
Source organism: Megaceryle maxima (assembly GCA_024605025.1). NCBI lineage: Eukaryota > Metazoa > Chordata > Aves > Coraciiformes > Cerylidae > Megaceryle > Megaceryle maxima. The sequence continues at coordinate 17,578 of JANHGN010013614.1, read as the reverse complement.
TAAACCCTAATGGCTTTTTGGAGTGGTTATGGTGTAGTCTGTCAATGTATATTAAGATTACTATGATAGCACATAGCTTTTATGGTAAAAGCACGAAAATTAACATAGAAATCTGCAGAACTTTGCATATTTTTCTGTAATTTAATACAAACAGGTCCAGATCAACAGAATCATGTGCACAGAAATTGCGCGTGCACGTTTTTGCATGCGTATTTCTGACCTTCATTGAGAGAGAGATAGAGAGAGGAACAGCTCACACGGTTCAGATCTGCTCTGAGGTCTGCAAATCCACATGCCAAATGAAACACAAGGCGACTTTTGATGGCCAAGTTAACCATCAAAAAGGGTTTTTAATGGAAATGCTGTCACACTCTTAACTAGAATACTGCTGCCAGGCATCACATCAATAATGCAAACTTTGGAAAACAATCTTGCAAACTAAATAGCCAAGAATTCAGAAGTATTTCTAGAAAGAAAAAAAAAAAAAAAAAAAAGGTGAGCATCATGAAGGTGAGGAAGCCATCAAGTGAAATTCAATTTTGCATTCAGATTTATTATTGCTATCTGTTCTCAGTGCTGAAATGCCTGTTTACTTGCAGAGGACAGTTTCTTTCCATAATGAATCATAGTAACACTTAAATTAAGCACAGTAAAAGAATGGTTAATGTCATAACACGCTGACAATTTAACCTGGCCAATATTTTTATTGCCTTGTACAATAAACCTAACAGAGCACAACTTGCTTTTTGACTGGTGGAAAATCGGTTATGAACCGCCAGGGAATGACCAATTTTTCAAATGCAGCCATTCAGTCACACTATAGCCACTAATACTTTTTTTTTCCTGTACACTATTGCTGTTATAATCTTTTGAGGATATTTTATCACGGCAATAACCTCCTCAAAATCAGTCTTTACTGCAGTTAATGACTGGACAGCTGGAGCATTAACTGGCCTTGGCTTTGCCTCTAGCCATTAACTAACAAACCAGTTGTTATATGCAGGTAACAACCAATTTCTTGTAGAATTTTCTTGATAAAGTGTCTCACTGGATAAAAGTTGGGTTTTTTCCTCTTCTTTTTTCAGCTAATATCCAGCAAGTGCAAGATGATAGGTAGAGAAAGAATCACAGAGAAGTAGCAGTAAGCAAGCGTGTTGTGAAAGAAGTTAAATTATAATCCAAAATCCATAAAATGTTGATTGTTTACTCCTGCCAGAATTTTTGTAACATTAATAAAAGACTGCTCTATTATGTCTCGGTCACTTGAGTGCAGCAACTGAATTCAAGAGTGGACTTTGTGGGCTGTGTCACCAGGCACTGCATGGGATGGTCCCCTACCTGGCATAGCCTTCCCCAGGGGAGAGGTGAAAGCAGAGGCATGGCCACCACTGGCCATTTAGGCAGAGAAGTAAGAAAATGGAGATGATTTTTTTTTCTTTTCAGCTTCCAAGCAAATACCAAATGAAGACATGAGATTAAACCTGGAATTTTTTAATACTTAATAAAATGGGTATTATTTTTGAGGGCCCTCATAAAATTTTAGCCTTTTTGCTTGCAGTTTGAAGCTATGGAATGTTAAACTCTGTTTTGTTGCAACATTATTTCAAAAGTAGCATTAGTAGATTCAGATGAAATCGATACGTTACTGAGGGGGTTTAAAACAGAGATTCATGGCATTGTTAAATAGAAGCAGAATAAGTAAAATGTACAAATGAAACCCCCATAAAAAGCCAAGCGCTATCATGCCATAAACAATGATGTTTTAAAACTGTTAATAGGCTTAATAACAGTTTATTATTTTACCTTAACCCTTTTTAATGCTTTTTTTTCTCTAGCTTTTATCTTGGCTGTACTGAGCAGTTAATACCACTTCTTAAATTTTCCCCTCTAGGTATATTTTCAAGGAGTGAATATGAAGAAAAAGTAAACGCAGCCACACATTTGCTTTTAAGAAACACAGGAGGCACTGTGCTCAGAAACCTTACAGGGTTAGGCTTCAGGATCCAGCAAGTATCTTAGAAATCTTCTATAAGTACTGTAAATACTAAAACCAGAGGTGCAAATCCTGACTCAGTAGGAGCTTGAATGACAGGTCAGTGTTTCCAAAGGGTCAGGATTCTCCCAGTGCCTGAGTTAGCAGGCTCCCTCGTAGCTCCCATCCGCGCCCTGCCCAGGGACCGTGGCTTGCCCTCTGCTGTGGATTTCTATGCACTTCCAGATGCTTGCGTAGGAGTCTTTTGCAAAATCTTTTATTGTCTACCAGAAATAACAAATCAACCAGAATTTCTAAGCAGAGAGTCAATTTCAAATCATATTACATTTTGAAATTAGTTTAATCTGGAAAGACTTGGGGGATTGTTGGCAGCGAGGGTTTATCTTGCACATGCATGTTTATCTTGCTGGTGTATGTGTAGAACTGTCTCATGCCATCAGAGGTTTCAGCTGGGCATTGATGTCAGAACAGCCCCCTTTCGTTGCATGTGTACTGACTACAGATATTGTTTATGATTAGAGCATTTCTGGCAATTTGAAGCCACCCAATGATTTTTAAATCATTCTTAATTTCATAAGTCCACTCCTTTAATCTCTTTCAAATTACTGAGAATGTAAAGCGTTCTAAACATTTCTGATTATTCTGCAGTGCTTTGGCCCCATAAAGCCAATCTCTTCCAAAGTTAAGCACTTAAAAATTTGAAGTACTCCAATAAATTTAAATTGGCATATTCTGTGCATATCAATTGAGAATTATTAGAGCATTAGTGCCTAGGAGTGATGGCTGAGGGCATGCAAACCAGTTCATACATTGATTTTTAATGACTTTTTATTGATTCTGTGCTTTTTAAACTTGATACCCTTAGGTTGCCTCTTACATGGAGTTAACAGATTTGTGATGATACGCTAAGTTTGGAAGAGGCATCTTTCTCCTCTTACACTTTTTCTTTTCTCCTTATGGCTTATTATTATAACTTTGCTCAGATGCAAATAGCAAAAACTCTTGATTCGTGGCTTTAGAAGTGGTGATTGTCACTTTAACAGGATATGACTCCTCATGTTTCCCTGGTTTATCTGTAGACAAGGTTTATGGTCAAACCTTTAAGGGTGTCTCCTCCCCTCAGTGCGTACACTCAGTGCTCACCAGCAATGATGGATGTGCTAGGCCTGCACTGACAGGAGAAATAGGCTTCTTAGTAATTTTTAACTGTCAATCTTAATTTGTTGGGCCAAGATAATGTAGGTGTCATGAAGCACAGAATAAGAAAGTGCGTTAGTACTTTTACATTTTGAAAATTATTCATTTATATTAGAAAATACACACACCTCTGCTCTGTGTGTAATTGCACTGTATTTCTTACTACTTGGTTATTGACCTATTAACCAACACATTGTCAGTGCAACCTGCCCTGGTGATAACCAGAGTGAGAGGGTATAATGCTGCAGTGATGGCTGCCCTCCTTTGGAAAGTGGGGAAGGCTGGGGACAGAGCATGGGCACAGAGGAAAGGCAGAGAGACCCTTTATGGCATGGCTGGTGGGCTGTTGCAGGGGCTGGCTGTGGGGGAAGCTTGGGGACGTGTCCAACTGATGCATCAGGAAGGCTCGAGGAAGCACCACTTTAAACCAGTTACACCACCACCATTCCTTGGGTGTGAGATGTGCTTTCTCCAAAGTTTTCTTATGTGGGTCACAACGGGACAAGTGAGAATATTTCTAATAGATTCAATTCTTGTGGGTTTTTCAGCACTTCTCCCCTGCTGCTTGGGCTGTGTTGTATGAGCTTTTTTGGGAGGCGGTGATTTCAGTTCTATTTCAGAGAGAACCAAATGCTCACACTGCATCGCCATGACGTTGTTGCTTGTAATGCCCTTGCTGAGGACCCTGCCAGAAAGCCTGGTGACCATTGCACGCAGGTGTCCGTCTCTCCCCCCAGCTAGACGTGATCCCCTCCAGCTGCAGCTAAGGCACGTAGCGGTCTGAGGAGACATTAATTACTGCTAACTGCGATGGGTGCTTCTGTATTTAGGCTTTGTTTAGGGCAAATTCCTCTGAAATCGCATTGTTAAAAGCCATGGGTCTGTTAAAGTCGGAGTTATTAGGCCATGCGCTTTCTGCATGTTGTCATAGTCGGAACAACACCAGTGCAAACGTCTGCGCTGGGCAGGGGAAGTGTTAAGTGAAGAATAAAAACAAGCCCAAATTCCCATTTGGAAACTGCATGCCTCAACAAATACCACTGTTCATAGCAAGTTGTTAGCTTCTTGGTTGTAATTCTGGTCCTTTTCAAAAGGGAGGTGGAAAAAAGCATGTAAAAGAGATTTTTGATACTTCATGGTATATTGAATGAACAGCAGAAAGCTCCCCAGTCTGCCTGTTCCCATTTACAGTTTGTGTGTGGCTGAAGTAACACTTCTTTCTCCTTTTCCACGTGATTCTTTGGGTCTTCTGGCAGCAGCACCCTAGACACCCCAAAATGCACATGAATAGCGCACCTTCAAATTACAAATCTGAAATGTCCATGTTTTTCTCAGGCCAGCTATGCATGGGGGACCTGTAAGAAGCCTTTTTCTCCCTTTGAATAGGAAAGGGGTCTCCACTGCGGACATTGAGAGGACTTGCTGCTGGGCAGGAGCTGGTCTTCCTCTCCAGAGTGCCAAGGAGGGAAGGATGAGAGGGCTGGGGGGGGATTACCCCCCTTGAAGGTGTGATGAGAAAGTGGGAATTGCAGCTGAATGCCCCGTGGGAGGCTTAGGTGAGCGCTTGCTGAACTGAGTTTCCATGTCTATATCTGAACAGCCTGAAGTTTACTCGTTCCAGACCGTCTGCTCTGCACTTTTATTGCACGTGACTGAGTTGCTGACAGCTTACCAGTATGTGCAGTCTTTACCTTCTCTTTGGCTTTGCCTTCCAGAGTTAGAAGATCCAGAGTGAGACATGTAATTTATATATTTATTTAGAAGCCACTCTGAGCAACAGCACATTTACTAGGTTCATTTTTATGGATTTGATTCATTGCTTTTTAAAGGCAATAGAAATCTTTCCATTGTTTTCAGTTGGTTCTGGCTCAGAACTTCTTGATGCTTGACAGTATTTAGTAGGAGCTGAAAGATCTGAACTTCTAAATCATGATACATTATAGTCTTTTGCAGTGCCTGCTTCTTAATTATATACACAATCCCAGTATCTGTTGCAGTATGTTTCTGGATGAGCAGTTTCCATCTTGCTAAATTTTCACAAGTATGGTGTTCTGAAACAGTTAAATAAAATATCATCAATACTGTATGTGTCATAAATGAGAAACTAAATATTGAGACTGGTTTTATCCATTCATTAGTCTATGGACACTGAGTCCTCTGAGGAATGTCACTAATTCCCTTGATGTCCCTCAGTGCTAGATTTAGCATTTGGATCTTTGATTTAACGGAAAGATACATTAAAAACTGATACAGTCAGACAGCTCCCTATGGGGTAGACATCTATGTTGGCTTTTACGTCACAGTTATTTCAGTCAAGATTTGGCAGTAAATTATTTTATCCAAAAGTTGTTCTGGAATATGCCATGTGCTTTTCACAAGCATGTAGCATCTTTTCAGATGGCAGCAGAGCGACAATTTCAGCTTCTTCAGCATGACCCTTACCCACATGTCTCTCTGAGATGTTCTCCTGGTACCTGCACATCATCCCCCACACACCAATATTCCAGATATTATACATATTGCAGGACAATTAATTAGTAAGCACTGTTACCTGTACTGGAAAGCAGATTTGGTGAAGAATTCTTTTATCCTTATAATTTAATGTCTCGTGTAATGGAAACTAATCTGTGTAGTTCAAATTCAGACATGAAAACAAGTTAAAAGGGTCAGTATATATAGTAAATTTCCCTTTGCCAGTTTACTCAGTTAATTTAGACATTGCCTTTTTACTTTAACTCATTAAAACTTTCTTGCCGAGTTTACTTATCTGCATTAAGGGTACAATTAATATTATAATTTTTAATTATCCACTTGGTTTTATCAGAACCAAAGTGTTTCCTTAAGTGTGAATATCAAAATAGAGCCTATATTTTTTTTAAGAAAGAGAAGTGCTGCGATTTCACTAATTCCTTAATAACAGAAATATTTATGGATCTTTCTCCTTACTGTTTATGCATCAATAGTTGTGTTGCTCTGTTTTATTTTATAACCTTAGCATAATATACCACTGAAAGCTATATTTTGTACTACTTAATTCTGTACCACTCATTCTGATTTATGGCATCATTTTGTTTCCAGCTCACTCCTTATCTTCAAAAGGCTTGATCCAAAACTCATCAAATTCAGAGGAATAGATCCCAGTGGGCTTTGGATTAGTCTAGTAGGGTGAAATTGTGGACTTCACGAAGTTTGCATTACATGTGCAGATATGCAGTAGTGAGATTACTTGATAGATTTCTAATTCAGCTTCTTCTATTTAGGAGCAAGTTCTTGAGAATCCTGGCCATGCACTTGAAATTTGAGAGACCATTTTAGTTGCATTTATTCATCCATTTTCTTACTATGACATTTGAGAATACATTTATTTGCCAGTTTGATTTTATCATCATTATGGAGGACTCATGTTTCTAATTTCTCCTACAGGCTCTTGAATTGTTAATGTTAACTCCTACTGAACCTAACCCTGTTTTCTAACAAAGGGATACCATTCCGAACTGCTAAAAATACATTCTTCAGGGATGACATGTTTACAAGTCATAATAAAGTACAGCTCATCGGAAAAGGATGGAAAAGTGTTAATGCAGAAGACATCTGGTAAATAATATTAGAATGTATTTATCTTGTTATTTCTTAGTTATAGATGTGCAGAGTGATAGATATAGAATGATGAAATTGATTTAGGTTCTTCAGTGCAGCCGAAGCTGTTTTGTCATCTTCAGTGCTCTTGCTTTTTTTTCTTTCTTTTTATTTATTTTTTTTTTTCTTCACCTGACATTGTTAAATTGGAACAACCTGGACATATCTGCTGTTATATACCAGCTAGAACATTCCTGGGTTTGCTGTTAACTTGATAATTCCTAGTATTCTGGCCGATTATGTATATAGACTGCTGCACATGCGATTCATTTTATTAAATAAGTACAGAAGGAATGTGCTAATATGAAATGATTGTAACAGATACTACTAGATAATCATGTATGCTACAAGCTACCTTAAAATGCATTTTTGATGTATAGCTTCACTGGCTGATACATAGCTATTGTGCAGCTGATTAGCTGTGGTGAGAAATTACTCATTCCCTTGTATTAACTACACTGTTTAACTACACTGTTTCCACCAATCAGAATGAAGTATGCCAACTTTGTTTAGCCTGTGCACTTGTGCAATGATGAACAAGTAATGCATAAAACAAACCCTCCTACCTAATCAAACATTCCTCAGAGATTTGAAAACAGAAACAAAGGGTAAATCCATTCATAGATTATAATGGTAAAACAAAATAAAGTTTGACATATGTATATGGAAACTATGAACACATGATGTGAATATTTTTTTAAACAACATGTTTGAATTATTAATAAATGCAAAAAATATGTTTTAACACAATATGGAACAATTGGAAGGATATATTTCTTTAGAATCACGAGGGTCAGGAAAGATCTCTATTGAATACAAACAGTATACTTTTTTTTTTTTTCCCCCACTCTTGGTTTGCATTTTAGCCTTTTCAGATGTCTATCTCATTGTGAAATGCTGCCATGGTTATAGTTGGGAGAAGTTTTCCTTTTTCATCTCTGAGTCTGTAGTAGAATCTTCATTCCCTGATTATATAATAAATGAAGTTTGTTAACCTTCAGGGTGTGAAACCCATTTTTCTCTTCTTGTCCTAGGGTGTTAGGTGTTGAGGACAGCTGACGAATAATTCTTTAGGGAGGACTGTACTGCTATCCAGAAAAGAGCTTACATTTAATTTTGTCATATATCCTGGTTGCCAGGTTATTTGATTTTAAGGTAATTGATGGATCTCTTTATGCACGCATTTTTTTCTTAGTCATCAAGAAAGCTCAAAATATTTGATAAGAGTGATTTTTATTGGAGAGTAGTAAATATTGACAGAATGAGATACCAGAAAGTTGGTTTTCTTCTGTGTTTGGTCTTTTTTTGCTTTTTTTACTTTTCTCCCTTGATCTTAAGATTTGTGCAAACGTGGTGCTTGCAGATTTTATGGGGACTGTGATGAGACCACTGTAGTAATTTTCACTGGTGACTGCACATTAACTAGGGGCCTCCATTCTGCCCTTCTCTGCAATTCTTATTGACTTCAGGGGCTGCTGCATGAACAGATAATGCACAAAATACTCATCAATGTAAATGCCATATATAAATAAAATCCTAAATTGAAACCATCATAAGCAAGTCAAAATAAAGACAAGGGAGTCTTTAACACTGAGTCCTTAGAGGAAACTATTTGTGTGAACAATGCCAGCTTTAATTCTGAATTCCCACTTGTGCGTTGGTTTGTACCCCAAATTTAACATTAATCAGAAGCTTTTCTGCATTTCACCTCCTAATTTACAAAAATCTTTGCTGAAAGGTTATATAAAACTCATTATTTACCTGAGTGACCAGAAAGGCTCTAAAAGTGCCATTCCAAGCTCTCGGGTGAATGCTTATTTATAGTTTTTTAATAGGCATTCATTACCTGATGGATTGGAAAGACTCCTTTTTGAACCAGTTCCTGTCTATTGGTTAAATACAGATTGATAACTTTTTCTTAAAAAGCTTATTATTAACCAGATAAGCTCATCACCTTTGGATTTCTAAAGTGGTGATTAGTTTCAGCTTCCAAGGGTTTATTCAAGATTTTCACTAGTGCCACTTAATTATTTTTTCCCAGTGGGCCGTATTCTGGAAGTGAATTACGGTAGTGCGATGCTTGCAAAACCCAGATGGCAAAAGTAACACGAGCCCATTTGCACAGAGATACCTGTAACCTGTCTTGCAGCTCACATATTGGCTAATCCAAGCATAGGGCGTAGAGGAGGTGAAAGGGTGTAGCACATCTTAAAATGCCTGTGAGCTTGAGTGGAAACACATTGTTAGACACATTTTGATGCCTAAAAAGACACGAGAAGTCCTGTTCACAATGCTGTGCAATTTGCACAGTCTTTGAGCTTCACTGATTTTGCTTGGTATATCATTCTGCTTTGGAGGATTTGCTTCCAGCTTAAATTACTGTGGAAACAGGAAAAAAACCCACCTTGCAGGTTACCCCATGCAGTGGTCTCAGCCTTTCCTCCCTTGTTAGCACTATAGGCAGCGCTTTGTGGCATGGCTCCAGCTCCTTGCCAACATCTGCAGCTGTTAGCACATCTGTAGGATTTCAGAATGACAAATCCTGGCTAAAGAGGTGCAAAACAACATGGCTACACATGACCATGCCTTGTGATCTCTAAGGGTTCTTCCTGTTTGTAGCTTCTATCTTAAGATGATGCTCTTAAATAACATCACATGTCACTTAAATCCAACGTAAAGATGACATGGAATCTGAAGAAAAAAAAAGTCCTAAACTTGCACTGTTCCTAGAAAATGGGTAAGTGTTGGAATTCTCTGAGGCTTTCATATAGTTCCTATCAAATTAGAAAATCAGGAGCCTTGTTTTGCTTGCTTTTGTTATTGCTAATTTGTAGGTTGTAAGGATACCTAAGCTTTTGCCTTCATCCCTTTCACTTTCTACTTTTCTTTCCGTCATTTAATTTTCAACTTGGAAGATTCCATCCCGTTGAGGCTTTTCCTGCTCTGTGGGGTAAATATATGTAGGTAGAAGGAGTGGTGAATGCTCAATGGGGTGAGTGGTCCTTTCTCACCTGTTTAGGTAGGGCAAGTTTTTAACCATCTGAAGGCAACTCCTACACTTTTGTGTTACTTCCCAGTTGCTTCAGACAGGTAGTTTACCTTCAAATTCATCTCATTATGCATAGCTTCTTCCCAGAAAAACAAGACTCAAGTTTCTGATGTAAAATTAATTAGTATCTGGGAAAATACACTTTTTGATTAGGTGAGAAAATTGCAAAAGAATACCTAAAGCCTTTTGAGCTAACAGAGAGAAAGCAAATTATAAAGGTCATAGTGCTGGTGTTCTTTGACATCCCCTTTGCTATTGTAAAACTCTGGCTGAAAAGTCTCTCATAATTATTTAAAGTATTGGCTTTTATGAAACAAATTTTGCATTTGGTTAGGAAATCCTTAAAATTCTGTAAGAAAAAAAAAATAATTATACTCTTTGCCTCCCTCTGCTGGCTGTGCAGAGATGATTTCCTTCCTGTCTGTGACCCTCTCCTTTGAAGCCGGTGTGTTGATTATAGCAGTCTTCAAGGTTGGGTAGAAATAGGTGGGAAACCAGCTTAATATGAACAGAATTATGGAAGCAGAGGAAATTTTGAGAAAAACAACAAGTCTTTACTTTTGAGGCTTTAAATTATTAGAAACATATTTGTTATTAGAGAAGGTCCCTTTAACCTCTCCTGAACTCATATGCTGGACTGGTTTAGGTGAGGACAGGAGAGTCATATGCAATTGCTTTGAAGAAAGGCCAGGTGCTGAGGTATAGCAACAATATTTTGGCAGGAAAATGGCAAATCAAATCCAACTGTCCAAGAGGGCTGGATATGAGCAGAGCTGAACAAATCTTTGTGTGTACACACATCATTCAGGTGCTTTGCATTACACAGAGAGCTCTCCACTTCATCAGTTTTCAGATGTTCTGCTCTGCACTAGTGTCACTCTGTATTGATGTATATTTTTCACATACATAGCATAGCCAGTGCAGTCCTTTGTCCTGCTCCCGGAGCCTCTGCAGCTCTCCAGGGACATTGCCTAAATCGCTTTCAAGTGTCCAGTCTCCTGTGAGGATGTGAAAGAGTCCTCTCTGCTTTATTAGTGGTCTCAGAAAGCAAAGAGAGCCTGTGGCGCAGTGTGGTGTGCGGCCAGCAGGAGAGAGCTGTGGTCCTCATGCCTGCCCAGCACCAGCCTTCTGTGCCTTGCTGCTGCTGGAGCCTCTCTACCAGGGAAGCCAGGGGACAGAGCAGTGCCCCCCTCCAGGAAAATGTTTTCCAAGCTCTAAAGCATCAATTTTAGCACATTTTTTTGGTCCTGTGCCAGTGTACGTGAACATCCAGAGCAACCCTCTTAAGGGGCAGATGCAGTGGTAGAGCTCCTGGCCAAGTGGGCAGAACCAGCAAAAAAAGAGGAGTGTGCTTTTCATTAATGCGAGTTAGAGGAAAAGAAAAAAAAATAATAATAAAGGAGCCATAAGTATTATTTGGAACAAAAACAACTCTTGGAGGCGAAGCAACACCACTGACTCTCCATTCTAGCTTCTCTCCAGGGTGTCTGTACCACACCACGTGCTCTGGGGCCGCGCTGAACCTCTCGCATCTCCCAGCCACAGTCCCAGCTGCTCTCCCACCACCAGTGCCCAGCTAAGGGACCCCTCTGTGCCCTGGTGTGTTCCATGTTGGAGACCCTGGAGATGAAGAAGGTGGAAGAAAGCCTGGAGGCTGCTATGGTCTGAACAGAGTAGCTGATAGTTTGTGGTGAGGGTGCAGCAACCCACTGGGCATAAACTGTGGCCTTTCAGACATGTACAGCAGCAGCAGTTAGTAAGAGCTCTGGGATTGTTATTGTTTGTAAAAAGAGCTCGTTCCACATCCCCCTGGGCAGTGTCCCTGAGAGGAGGTGAGGGGCCTGGGGCAGGGCATGCGGGTGGTGCCACCATTGTGCCCTGTAGGTGGGCTGAGGGCAGAGTCCTCAGCTCGGCTGCATTCTGAGGGAAAGCTGTGGGTGAGCTCTGCCCTGCTGCCACCTCTCCCTGTCATGTCTCAGCCCATGCGGGCAGGGTTTCTTGGCTACCATGGCTGTGAGGTGCTGCCGCTGCTGGGGACAGTGCTGGCACCGGCACATGGCAGCCCGGCGTGGCCCAGCCTGTGGGACCAGTGCTGCAGGCTGGGCAGGGCCGGGCTGGGGGCTGCTGAGGTGAGCAGGGAAGACACCATCTTTGAGCTGCCTCACAGTGCGGCCCGTGCACTGGGCTGCTGAGCAGAGAGGTGTCTTCGCTCACTGAATTGTTCACAGAAAACCTCCCCAAAAGCACCTTGGGGGCTGCCAGGGATCTCTTAAGATTCTCTCAAAATACCCCAGACTTTGTTCACCAAAACTCAGTGACTTGGAGACAAGGTATTTCCATCCAGCTGCCAGCACCTACTGAAGCAGCTCTACAGGAGGCAATACCGCGCTTCAGCAAGGGACAAATGCATTGCTATGTTGGTTGCTGTGGGCACCCACAAAGCGTTGAAGTCTTTGCCACCTGGAGCAGCCCCATGCCTGCCTGCAGAGCTCCCCACCACAGGTAAGCAAAGGCCTTAATTATCTAATGCGTGTCTTAAACTGGGAAACAGTAGTTTAAAGGGTAAGACGTAAACATTTTCATCAGATCCCAAAAGTCGCTTGCTTTTAAGTATTAATCTGCAAATCTTCTGCTAGCACAGCAGCTTAAATATGGTGATGCCTGAGACAACGGTGGAGGCAACTGTGAGGAGAGAGCCCGTGTGCCAGGATGGAGATGTGGGCAGGGCTGCCGGGCACAGGCAGTGAGGGGGGGAAGGCTGCGTGCAACCAGCACAGCAAGGAGAGTACTGGGGTGGAACAGTAGGGAATAGTTCCCTACAAATTCCCTACAAACCAGTAGGGAATATTGGTGTTCACCAATAAGAGAAAGTGACCCGAGTGCTGGGGCGAGGCCACAAGGTTATAATTTTTAGAAGCTTAGGGCTTGCTGTCATTTTTGAGGCCAGGATAGAAAGAAATGGGAGAAGTTTAAGTGGTGAAAAGTGCTATATTGTTTAGATTAGTTGAGTAAGAAGAACTGCTTACCCAAAAAATAATTCCTGAGTCTTACCTTGGAGATAGGATCTCACCATCTCTTTTAAATAACTCATGACAGCCTAAGAATGGGGTATATGTGAATTTGCTCCAAGAGCTAGGTCAGTGTTAACACACTTTAAAGCTGAACTTCAGCTATTATTTTGGATATATTTCCCAGTGCTTTCTCCTCTTGGTCAATCATAATTCCTAGTGATTATGGCTGGCGAAACAGACCTGTTATACTAATACCACATAAATTTAAGTGTTAAAGTTTAAATCCTGGAGCAACAGTTGCCTCACGATCTTCTGTATTATGCTTGTCCTAAGACTTACTGCACCTTTCCTTCTTGCTCTTTTGGAGGATATCAGAGTCCCTGTTGTGCTGAAGGGGAGATGGTCACAGGAATATGTCCTACATGGGGTTGTAAAAGCTGTCTCTTTATTCTACAAGCAGAATTTGCTCAATTCCACTAGGTGGATCTATTGAGAACATTGTTCACTATTTAATGTAAAAAATGTCTTTTGCTTTGGGGGAAAAAAAAAAAAAGAAGAACCTTTCTTTTATACTACTTTACTCGGCTTCTTATGTTCTGTAGAAATAGAAAGATGACTGCTTTTGTCCACTGAAAGCTCTAAAGCCACGTACCAGTCCGTGAGCCAGTAATACTTTGCAGGACTTTTTCTCTTTATTCGTTTCGCCCTTGTTTTGCCAAGGAAAAGGGTCAATGTTGTCAGTGCTGTGAGAGGGAGGTATGCCTCCACACCGGCCCAGCTTTACATGTGGCATCCATCACACACCTTCCTGCCATCCATTTTGTACTTTCCTTTGGATCCTGTCTCAATGGCTGTGCTTCGATGAATTGTTGTGATGACTTTGTCACAAAAAGTGGCCAACATAGGCTCCTGGCCTTAGTATATGTTTTCAGTTGATCCATGCAAGTTGGTTGCGGTGTCAGGCTCGATGATAGTTGACTGCTATATTGAGGATGCAGATTTATCTACTTAAAAATAAAAAAAACCATCAATTTTTCTATAAATTCTTCTTACCTCTACCACTGAATCCCTGTGAAGAAGGCATATACAATCTGATTTGCTGATCAAATCTATTAAGAGATACTTCTCTTGGCCATGGTTCCTGGGAAATACCTTGTTCTCAAATGGGTTCTGCTTCTGGTCTGTTTTGAAGGATGGGATCTCAAGAGTTCTTTTTCCAGGAAGCTTTCTTACACAGTCTGTATGACTGGGAAAACCTCCATCCACCTTGTCAACTTGCTGGGGTGCTGCCCAGGAAAGCCCCGTGTTTGTAACAGGCATTTTGGAAGGGGTTTCCCTTTTTCCTGTGAAGTGTTTTATTTATGTCATCTTGAACCATGCTTCAGCAACTTTCTTGCTGGATGACTTGTGTTTTCACTGGCTCAGACTGCCATGTAGATCGCACCACCTGTTCCAGAGTTTGCTGAAACACTTACTGTAAGTTTTCTGAAAATCCTTATTTAAAGTCCCTGCTATTAGATGATTCCTTTTATGTGCTTTCCCTTATCAATATTAAAGACCTGATGTTCTGCTCTTCCTCAGAGAAGAGACCTCCCTCCTAAAGGCATTAAGCTTTCAATGGGCTTCTGCAGCCTTTGTTAAAAGAATGCCCAGTTGCTTATCACCTCTTTTTAGGAAGGAAATGCTGATCACACTTTTTAAGAACAAAGGCAGGATTATTCCTCACTCCTTCCTCATAAAGCAAACAATTTATAAATATTTAAATATATAAAGTTAATGTTTCTCCCCCACCCATTGTGTAAATTAATGTATGACCAGTTGTCTTTTGCTGCCTTCCTGTGTAAAGCCTCATGAAATACTCCAACCTGGGCTTTTTGTTCAGCTCATCAAACTTGTGAGATTGGGGATTTTCTTCCCTCTTATTTACATCATATGAAATGAGGTCTTCCAAAAGGCTCTCATGCCACAAAGGCAGAACTCGTGGAGAAAGGTAACACTGCCTGCCCAAAGAACTCAGCTCTTATTTCCTGTCATCCTCCTGTTTGAGGTTTGACAAGCCTGCAGCATGAGAGCTTCCACCTCAGAAGGTGCCTGCTATGCTCTGAGACAGTGCAAGAACCGTGCAGAGTAAGGCAAACAACATCCATCTCTTCTGTTCTTTCCCTCTCTCCGCTGTAGCGTATTTGCCTGGTTTTAAAGAAGCAGTGTATTCCTGCCTAATCATGGAGAAGGTTCAGAAGGGAATAAAATCTATGAAAGAAGTTGGAGAAATAGCTAGGGACAGTTGAGAGGACATGAAGGCTTTGAAGAAAGAAGACCTTTCTCTGGATGCAAGAGGAGGAAAAAGGAACAGCACTGAAAAGATGAGGAGGAGCAGGAAGGAATACTGGAGGGAACTACAAAAGTGCTGTTGGTGTGTGGGAATATTATCAATTCTGAGAGAGGTCGGACCAAAGTCTTCCTGAATCCCATCTAACCAATATGTATCGCTTAGGTGCTGGAGCCTGTCACTGAGTAGATAAAATGTGGAGGTCTCTTTGTCTTTACGATGTACTGAGCTCACAGACCTGCATTACCTGTCTCTCTGTGGTCCACTTTGGGAAGGCTTGGCCATCCCAGACCAAATAACACCCCAGGGAAAAGAGTTTCAATCAGTCTTGTTAACAGCATCCTCCCCTGACAGCACCATTGCCTGCCCATAGTTGCCCACTCTTCCAAATTTTGAGAAGTTTTTGGTTGACAATTTCTTCCTGTAGTGTTGAGTTGAATGGCCATCTAGATGGTCATCTGGACCATCCAACTGACTATGGAATAAAATAAAATCAACTGAACACTCACCGGTGGTGGACCACAGCTCTGCCCTCCATTTAGCAAGGGTTTAGTACTTAATCTCAGTTGCCTGGGAGATGGTTCTTAATCTCTGTCCACTTGAAAGTTTCTGGAGGGAAACTCCTACTCCTCTTCCCTCCAGAATGGAAAGGGGAAGAGAAATATGTTAATTTTTGCAAGGATCAGAGTTAAAGCCCTCATGCTCACACTTTGTTTTCATTCCATTTGTTGCCATTAAATGAGCATCGTGCACTGACACCAGCAAAACAGGAAATCCCAGTTAGATGTTAAAGCTCCTCTGCTGTCAGTTGCTATTTCACCTATCTCTAGTCAATATTCTTATCTTTGTCTGAGGAAAAAGAACCATGGGGTTTTCCTGAGCTCTCATTCTTCTGTAACTCTTTGTATGGTGCTCTGAAATCTCCCATCTGCCAGTGATTCCAGGTGCTCGATTTGGCCCCTGTCTCCAAAACGCCATTGCCTCCTATATCATTTGTATTGTGAAGCCCTAGGTCATGGAAATCATAAGGTGAAATCTGATAGGTAAAAAAAGAAGAGAAGGTATAGCTCATTCTTTTATGAGATTGCTAATAATGTTCAGCCTTGACAGGGTTAAAAGGCAACATCCATTTCCCCATTATCTTGTTTAAAAAGTGCCTTTTTTTAAGTCCATATGGCGACTTCCTTTCGACCTGCTTTCCCATCCTCGTCTCTTTGTCAGGGCTGTCACTTATAAAGAATCACTTGACTTACAATAACAAGTTCAAAAGAAGACAGAATATAATCAGTTGATCCACGAAGAATTGAAATAAAGAACACCCCCACTGCTCCAGTTATCATTCCCATAGAGATAGTGATATTATTGATGTGATTGCTATGCTAATTTCTATAGAAAAAACTTGTATTTTGGAATTTGTTCAAAGAGAATTTCAGACACATCAAATTGGAAAATGCAGAGTGAATTCCTAAACTTTTTCGTATAGGCATGGGAATCTTTTTTTTTATTCCTTTTTTTTTTTTTTTTTTTTTTAAACATTGAATAGCTCTGAACAACTATTTATAAACTTCACTTAAAAATCAGTTGGAAAAAATCTCGCTAATTTTTCACTTATTATAAAAAGTTAATTTAATGCACTTTCAGGAGAAGGAAGAAAAAAAAAACAAACAAAAAAGAAGTCCTGTTGTACCTTTAGGGTTATTAATATCACCGCCATAAACTGCAGAAGTGGGACTGAACCACAGGATCCAGAAACAGAGACTGAGGTTTATAAAAGATGGGTACATTTAAGTCCAGTGTTTAAGAAGAGCTAATTAATCTACACCCCTTCCTCTGCAATTCCATAGTCCCTCTGGGAATTGCCACAAACATAAAACTTTTTTTTTTTTTTTTTTTTTCCCTTGGACTCCTATTTTAACTAGAAGGTTTCAGCTTGTGATGTTATGCTTTTTATGTAGTAAACTGATTTAAAATGTATGCCAGTCATCTTCAGGGAACTCATTTCAGTCAAGATGAAACTAGTCTTACCTGAATCAATGTTTTAAGTGTCCCTGTGGCTCAGCATTTTGAATAATCAATCTGTCTCCATCGCTTCTTAATCATGCGCATCACAGTCTTTTTTATTTGTCAACCCTTTCGGATCCTGGCTTTTTGTTATTAACATGCCCCTAATGTCACATGCAAGCCTTTTCTTTAAAACAAGCTGCTCATTGGTGTATTTTGATACTTTTTATTATTACTAAATCTTTTTTCCCATAATTACACCACAATCATTATATAATCCCATAACAAAGAGTCTATTGAGGCACCATGCTTTTGTCAACTATGGGACACAGAATCCATAATTGCATTATTCAGCTTCCCCC
>JANHGN010013612.1:38908-52792 GCA_024605025.1 Megaceryle maxima | reverse complement strand
TTGAGGCTATGGTCTAATGGATAGAGAGATGTTAGGATGAAGGTTGGACTTGATGATCCTAGAGGTCCTTTCCAACCTTAATGATTCCATGATTCTAAGTCTTCCAGACTCCTTTATCTAACGTTTTGTTTACTGATTCAAAGAACAGCAGTGATTCTGTCTAGTCCTGTCTTTTTTTTAAAAAAAGCTATGTTGACTTTTCTTGACTAGATTGTTTCCCAGTGCTCACCAGTTCTCTTCTCTATTAAAGTTCTTACTATTTGGTTCCTAGAGAAACCAAGTTTACAGGTTGTAGTTTCCAGCTTGACACTGGAAGCCTCTTTAAAAACTGATCTCAGACCAAGTGTTCTGTACCCTAACTCTGTGCAAGGGGAGTTGTGTATATCCAAAAAGGGACCATCTCTATGTCTCACATTCAAACAGTATTCATTGCTTGGTATGATTCAGCTGAGGCTATCTCATTGAGAGGTATTGTCTGCATCACACCTCTCTGAGGCTCCTGTGCTACAGATTAATAGGCTCAGATTTGTGGTAGGGACTTTGCACCTGCTCTCTCTTACCCTTTCCAGCTGGTACAGGCAAGTCTATTCACTCAAGTGAATACAAATACATGCAGGAAATAAAGACCATGGAGCAAAGCACAAGCATTATGACCTTCTTAGAACTTCCTTATACCTGCTTTAAGCTCAACCCTTCTCCCTCATGCTAGACTGCTTATAGAAACTAGTCAGCTGAGTTCTGCAGCAAGAGTCATGAGTTCCTTTCATAGGTAGAAGAGAAGAAGTTGGTGTTGGCAGACATTACAGTCTGCTTCTCCCACAGATGGCTGTCACCTTGAGGTGTGCAATCCAGAAAGCTCCACAGCACAGCTACTCCACAGGCTTTCCATGCATATGAAACATCAAGGGACCCATAGGTCCACAGGCAGGTGGCAAGTGTTGGAACAGAGTCAGGAACGATTTTAGTCATCTCTGGACCCTGCAATAGTGACTCCCACTTATTCCGAAGAAACAGACTCCCTTAACACTCCTCAAAGGAGGTTTCATAGGGTCTGACTGTTGATGAACAGATTAGTCTTGAGCATGCAAGAGATCAGATATTATAATGCCACTTTGTGCCCCCTTAGAGCATACCTCTAGTTCTCATAATCACATGTTTCAGAGGGAAGCAGAGCAATACTTTCTTATATTTCACCAGCAAGCAGAAGAACCCTCACTTAAGATATAAATACAGTGCAAAAATTCACGATTCTATTCCATTTTTGATCTCATTGGAGATGCTAACACATCAGATACTGAGGGTTTCAAACACGTTTAACTTTTTGTCTCCAGCAATTCTCTCTTAGCAAAAAATAACATATTTATTCAGTTTTCACAGGTGTATACACAGTCCTTGTTCCTCTTTTACCATGTACAAGGAGCTGCTGGGTATCCTTCAGTCTGCTGTTGATGCATTTGGACATTTACTTAGGAATCTACAACTCCTGGTAGAACAGTTTTAGACAGCATACACTAGCATTTCTAAGATATCTTAAACAATTTGAAGTGAGCTTTTGGATTCTTTGTGATCATCTAAATCCACTTTACAAGCTATCTATGATATTTTGTCAAGTTTTTTTTCCTAGATGAGGCAAACATCACTTCCTCAAATAGTATCTCAACAGTGCTCATTATTTTGCCTTCTTACAGTATTATCCAACACTGGCATATTTTTAACTAATGGGAAATATTAGTCAAGATTACATTTTATTTTAATAGTTTTAGAGACTGAGAAAAGGATATGAGATTGGATATATTTCCACCTCCAAAGAAAAGAAAGTTTACAGAGATAAGCATAGTAGAAAGGGTTTGGAAGACAGCTAAGCAGTCAGATTCTTGGTTTGTTCCTTGGCATATTTAAACAGGCTTTTTCATATGAAAGTACTGAGAAATATATCAGCAGTATCTGGCAAAGGCAAGCCAAATTCAGAAGAAGTAGGGTGACATGTTCTTATGAGACCCTGTATGTCTTAAGCCATGTAAGCCTATGGAACCTTCTACCTACGTATTAGGTTATGCCTAATCTTGCATAAATACAAGTAGATGGAAATTTCCTGGAATTGGCACTGATACAGAATATTGCCTACAGATGGAGCAAGTTGAGAGACACTAAACATAGAAGACCCACATGAAATATATTTGAAAATCCATATCAGAGCTGTGGCTCCAAGTCTCAAAGTATCAAATTCCAGAATATACCAACAAACAGTATCAAGAGAAGTTATCAGTGGAACTTGAACAGTTGCAAATTAAAAGGCTAAATGCTGTAGAGAACATAGGAGGAAGTAAGACATGTTTACCTATTGTTTTAGGAAATAGTCAAATTGTCCTGCTCTTTCCTTGTTCATCTGGCTTTTCAACAGTTTTCAACAGTAAAAGGATGAGTTACAAATTAACTTTACTTTGATTTTTATTTTCTGATGCAATGATTTTCTTGAATTTTTCATTGATTTGAAGCATCATTATGGGCCTT
The DNA here is from genome assembly GCA_024605025.1 of Megaceryle maxima. NCBI lineage: Eukaryota > Metazoa > Chordata > Aves > Coraciiformes > Cerylidae > Megaceryle > Megaceryle maxima. The sequence goes on along the minus strand of JANHGN010013612.1, from coordinate 50,281 downwards.
GCTCTTACTCTGACTTAAAAGCAGAAGATAATAGAAATATAATTATGTGCATTTTCAATGTTACCTCTTTTTTGTCACACAGGAACAAGCACTCAATACAACTATGTGGGGAGTATTTCAATGTAACCCCAGGCAACATATCTGAAAATGTCAGATGAATACATCATGTTTCACAATAATCTCCTGCTGTGAAGGTTTCTTCATGTTTTATTCAGACAGTTTTGTTGTCAAATAAAACATTAGGAACATTCAGAGCCTGACTTCTGCTTTGAACAAAGAATCTTTCTGGAGATTCAGGAAGAATTTTTGAAGTGCATCACAGAGAGGCACATAAAAATCAGGTGACTTGGTACAGATAGATGTATGTATATATATTTACTATAAACCACACCATACTTCTGAGCCTGATAAGCTATTCTGATAGAAGACATAGAATAAGCCTTCACTTACTGTGTCTTTCAGCCATAACAACGTAGATGTAACTCATCTGCGTGTCCAAGTTCTGCCTTAAAATGCTTTTGTAGGCAAATACAGTGCAACATGTTGCTTACTAAGCTACAGGTAGGACTTGGAAGGAAGAACATGAACAAACAGTTCATGGGGACTCATTAGATCTGCCCAGTTTGCTAGAACGTGGGAAGCTTCATGAAACAAAGCTGTTGTGAGATGCACACAGCAAGAGGGTATCAACCTCTTACTGTTTATGGCTGTTGAGAGTGGCATCTGCAACAGTTCCAGGCTCTACTTCAGCAAAATCTGAAAATAAATAGATGCAAAAATTATCAAAGTGTCAAGATACTGAAGAAGCACCCTGTGGGTAATTACTAACTAAGTGAAAGATGCAGTTCTGCTGTGGAGGAAATACTAAATCTGTCACAAAACTTTTGCAGAAGATTGGCATTATGGAGTGAGAAGGTTAAGTGAAGGTATTCATGAGGATGCAGTGCAGGTGTTACGATATGATAGCTTAAATTCCCACCAGACAGTAAGGACTGGCAAGATGCCAGTTGGCTATGGAGTCCCTGTACTTCTTGCTACATAAACATCAGGAAAATTGTTTCTCACAGAACAGTGCTGTGTTTGCAGAGAATTGATCAAGATTTTTAAAAGGCTTTTCTGCTCTCCCCTGTGGATTAGAGGGCAAGTATATTCAACCACTAGAGTTATGCTAAAATTAGAATAAGAATAAAAGAGTAAGTCTGGAATACAAGACCTTCATCAATTCAGCCACTCTTAGTTTCAATGTCTTTGACATCAGTGTAACAGAGCAGGCAGCAATCAAATCGCACACCTCTCCGCTACCCTTTGAAAGTAAGTTGTTCTTCTAAACAGAACTCTTGTTGAGCAACAGGGAGTTTGCTGGTAAATGCTGTTGTAAATATAGAATAGAATTGCTTTCAGTTTTTGCTGCAAATGCAATCTGTGCCTCCAGCTCATGGAATAAAATGTTATTGCAAAATAGTTTAATAAAATATGTTGCTTCACTGTGATACTTGTAAGTTGTGTGTGTTCTAGTGGGATTATTTTTAAAGAATAAAACATCTGTAGATTTATTAGCTTTCCAGTAAAGTAACAACAGTAATTACAAAATCCTTCTTAAATCCGCATGTTATTCTGATGATATGTGGTAAATCTGTTGAGAATACCTTTGCTCCTGCAGGGTTTCTTTCTGCTTTTGTATCCCAGTGAAGACCCAGGGTAAAATATCCACAGGTAAGCATAGTTAAATGTTTCAGATTGAGTTACGGAGAACTTCACAGACTGTGTGTTTACTGAGAATTATTGTGCAATGTGTTTGTTTTGTATATGGATATTAGTGTTAAACTTGCTGTATGTCTTCTTTGGAAATAAGGTTAAATCTTGGCATTCTTTATGATTTTTCTCTAGATAGAAGAGCTAAAATAATGCCCAGGGTGGCAAAATGTAAAGAGGAAAAATTACTACATTAGGTCCTTTTGAAGGTATCTAAGTATTCACCCTTTTCATTTATTTAATACTATGTTTTACTGACTTAACCATATGTAATCCTGTAGTATTCTACATGAAAACATTTTTATATAACCTTAAGTTAGTTCTGTTTCTGCTAGAAACTTAAACCATTCACCTTGTATAATGTTCAATAATGTTTTATTTTATATTACTCAAGAGATCATTAACAACATCTGATATCTGGCTAAAATGACCCATTTTTTGAGTAGATTCAAGTAATTATTGTAACAAATCTTGGTGTGTGTGAAAGTTGAAATACCATGAAAGTCTTTTGTTACAGAAAATTATGAAATCATTTAGGTAATATTTATCAGAAATGTTAATGCACTGATTTGGGAAATGTATTAATTTGAAATACTGATCACATTTACAATAGCCTTTTCATTGTCATGAAGTTTTTCCACTAAGCAGCTGCTCTTGTATGAATTTATTTAATAGCAGTGGTATTAAGTGCCCTGATTAACTTCATTGACTTTATCTGTAACCCAAGAGCTGTCAGTGCTTATATTGCACTGCCAAAAATGACCTTCAGATCTAGATTCTTAGTACCATCAATCTACAATACAAATTCTATGGCACAGAAACTAGGTAAGGCAAAGTCTGGAGGCCAATACACAGGAGGGTTGGAATGGGGCACATAATAAAATTAATAATTTTGAGGGGTAGATTTAAAGAATCCATTTTAAATTCAGTAGCACAATGACCAACTACTTTATTTAGCACAGCACAACAAACAATGGGTGAAAACTTTCATACTGAATAGATAGACCTCTCAGTTATTAAAAACCTTGAACAATGGATATAGAGAAACTAAACAGAGTTTGGAAATTTGAAGGGTTTTTTGAGATAATCATTCTACTTTTATGAAGAGGCATTTTCAATGTAGTTGCCTGGGACAAGAAAGGAAACAACCCAGAATACTTCTTCCTGGCTACACTTATTTCTGAAAGAAACAAGCATTAAGTACTTTAGAGATAAAAGAGCCACCATTCTTCTTCTGTAAATACTGATACCAACCATTCTATAACATGTTGTTTAAAATCTTCTAAATATTTCTTCTCTGTATACCAAGCAAAACTACTGACCATCAGCCTATCTCCTCCTTCATCTCTGAACTCCAATATCTCTATATAGTGTAAATTTGATCATTAGAGAATAATCATGAGCAGACTGACCACTGGTAAAAAGATAAAGTTCTTCTGAGGTGTCCTGGTTTGAGTGAGAACAGAACTAATTCTGTTCAGTGATTTTACTTTTCATCTCAGTTCTTCTAACTCACTGCACTGTCTGAAGTCAGCAGCCTGTTTTCACAGACAGTGTCTGCTGCTGGCAGTGATAACAGCCCATGGTTAGAGTGGCTACCAAGGATTGGTGTGCAGACCAAGGCCACTGCTGGATCCTGTGCACCACATTGGGGGGTGCAGGAAAGTGAAAGGCTGCACCTGCAGGGAGGAGCAGACAGGGCAGGTGACCCCAAACTGACCAGTGAGGTATTCCAGCCCATATACGTCATATTGGGTATAAAGCAGAGGGATCTGGAGGGTCTGTAGTTTTGTTTGCTTGCTTGCTTGCTTGCTCACTCACTCTCTGGGGGCTTCCAGGCTCTTCTCCCCTCTTGGCCCATTTTGCCAGCTTTGCTTGGCTTGGCTCAGGTCGTCTTTTGGTTCCTTCCTCAGAGCATCCCAGGAGGACTCTGTCCGTTCTGCCTTTGATCCCAATCAGTGTGTTACTGAACCCAGTACCAGAATCCAGCTCCTGAACACAGCTCCCGTCTGCTGCGGGGCCCAGTCCGGGACTCCCCCAGTGCCAGCTCCACAGCATCAGTGGTGATGGTGGTGTAACTGCCATCAGGAGGGTTGGGTTCAATACTGGTTTTGTATAGATTTGTACATATTCTATTGTTATTATTTTCATTCTCATTCAAGCTGTTCTAGTTTCCTTTTCTAATCACTAAGTCTCTCTCCCTTATTCCCTTTCTCTTCCCCTTTGGGGAGGGAGGGGGGTTAACAGAGACCGTCTGTTATAGGTCTAAGGGGCCACCCTGATCCTAAACCTTGACATGAGGCCTTGTTTCCAGCAATACAGTCACATGTGAAAAGCTCCATTCAAGTGTGCCATAAAGAAATCAAACCTCTACAACAAGCAGAATATGGTCAGTAATATATATAGATATAGTATATCTATATATATAGTAATATATATATCCTCAGCAGTAATATATATAGAGTGTACCTTCAGCACATTCACTGATGATACAGAACTGGGAGGAGTGGCTGACACAACAGAAGGCTGTGCTGCTATCCAAAGAAATCTGGACAGACTAGAGAGCTGGGCGAAGATAAACCTCGTGAAGTTCAATAAGGACAAGTGTAGAGTCCTGCATCTGGGGAGGAACAACACCAGGCACTAGTACAGGTTAGGGGTCATTCTGCTGGAAAGCAACACCATGGAGAAAGACCTTCGAGTCCTAATGGATAGTAAGTCATCCATGGCACAGTAATGTGCCCTTGTGGCCAGGAAGGGGTGCATTAAGAAAACCGTGTCCAGCAGGTCTAGGGAGGTTGTCCTCCCACTCTACTCTGCCCTAGTGAGACCACACCTGGAATACTGTATCCAGTTTTGGGCTCCACAATTTAAGACAAAAAAGGATCTACGAGAGAGAGTCCAACAGAGAGCTGTGAGGATGATTAAGGGACTTGAGCATCTCCCTTATGAAGAAAGACTGAGGGAACTAGGGCTGTTTAGTCCTGTGAGAAGAATGCTGAGATGGGATCTTATTAATGTCTATAAACATCGGAGGGGTGGGTGTGAAACAGAAGGAGGCAATCTATTTTCTGTAGTGTCCAGTAATAGGACAAGGAATAATGGGTATAAACTTGAGCACAGAAGGTTCTACCTCAACCTGAGGAGAACCTTCTTTACTGTGAGGGGGACAGAGCACTGGAACAGGCTGTCCAGAGAAGTTTTGGAGTCATCTTCTCCAGAAATTTTCAAAACTCTCCTGGATCTGTTCCTGTGTGGCCTGCCCTAGGTGACCCTGCTTTGCCAGGGGGGTTGGACTCAATTTCCAGGGGTCCCTTCCAACCCCTAACATTCTATGATTCTGTGAAGGGAAAAGACAATTTTTATCAGAAATACTTGCTCTTCCTCAGAGAAAATTTGATTTTGTCTTGGACAAAAGTCAAGAAGATTACTCCTGAATGAAAATCATCTTATATTAATGAATACAAAGACAAGTATGACAAATATGATAATTACTAGCTTAATACATTTTTAATTAGGCCTCCTGTAACACATTAGAAAGAAAAACAAGTTGATTGAAATTATTTCATAAAACTACTTAATTACTGAGATTTCTGCTGTAATGGTAGTTACGATAGTCTTTGAATACTCATTAGTATATCAGTATTCAAATACTGACCCCTGAGGGACACCCCTTGTCACTGATCTCCATCCAGATTTTGAGCTGTTGACCACTACCTTCTGGATGCAACCATCCAACCAATTCCCCATTCACTGAAGAGTCCATCCATCAAATCCGTATCTCTCCAATTTAGAGAGAAGGATGCTGTGAGGTGCCTAGTCAGAGGCTTTAAAGAAGTCCAGACAGATGACATCTATAGCTCTTCTCTTGTGTGCTGATACAGTCCACCATAGAAAGCCACTAGGTTAGTTATGCAGAACTTGCCCTTGGTGAAGCCATGATAGCTATCTCAAGTCACCTCCCTGTCCATGTGCCTTAGCATAGCTTCTGAGAGGATTCCAGGATTCTCTTCTTGGGATGCAATGGGAATTAAAATCAATTAAATTAATTGTTCAGAAATAAGAAGTTCACACAAAATAAAAGATTTTTTTCCCCTTCAAAGGAAAATAGACAATGTCACTGAACATTTCTAAAGTGGTTGTTTGATGTAAAGTTGTGTGAATATCTAACTATTATTACTGTAATAATACTTAGGTTAATTCAGTATTATTTGAGATTGAAAGGGCAATTAATAGGTTTCAGTCTAGTGAAAATTATTTCTGAAACAAATGTGTAGCAAACATGGGAAAAAAGATAACCCATGAGATCTACATGAAACTCACGTAGGTGTGAATTTGGTACATCATTTTCACATTATAAATTCTTAACATCCCATACTCTTGTCCTTTTCATTGCTATGCTCAATTCTACTTAGAATAATTTTGCTATGACTCTTAGAATTATGACGTATGACAGTACCAGTTTTGATAAGTTTAGTAACACAACCAACAGTTCATTTGCAATTTGCAGATTACAGTGCTCTGAGTCAGTTCTTCCAAAAGAGAAATATGTACAAATGTTAATAACTGCACACAGGGAGTGAGAACTTTGTGGCAATACCTATTTCACTCACTGTAGCGTAGAAAGCTTGGGGTCTCATAATCATTGGACAATAAGTAGTAAGGCAGCTTACTAGAGGTTAGGGGAAAGAGTGTTTGAAGACATGTATCCTGGCCCAGATAATGCAGGTAGGGTGACATAACCAATGCAACTTCGACTGTAAGGAAAGTAAATGTCTCTGCTACTGTGGGAGTTTGTGAGTTGAAAAAGGGTTTAGAATGTCACCGAGTACAAAGACCCTGAAGTGTATCCATGGTTGAGGCAACCAGTTGCTGTTTTCATGACCTGTTGTCTTTGACAACATCACTTGATAACAGAGGAGTATGGACAATTATGTATCTATGTACTGTACTGTATTGTTATGTTAGCTTGGAAACAGAGTGCACTCTTGGGGCTAACATCTTTATTTATTTGTTTTACAGAAATAATGGGTTTATTGCACTGACGTTGTAGTGTTCTATGTGACTTAGGTATGCTATACCTGTTGATCTTTTCAGTGCCACCAAAGCAGATAAGCCTGATACACCCCCAAAACAGTTCAAGTTAAATAGTGTGATAAAGTGGATAAATCATAAAATACCTCATTAACTTTCAGTCTTCCATGCACACTCATTAAATAAAAAAACTGATTACCAAGGTTACTCAAAGTTAAGCAATAACTACAAGAGCATAAATTAATGTATGAATGCATAAATTAATTTGAAGTGAGTTAAACAAAAGTTCTTATTGATTCTCATTGAGAATCATTGTTATTCTCACTGGAAGCTTATTTGTTCTCTTCCATTGGTGGTTGTCTATCTTACTGTAGCCTGTTGTAACAGTAATTGCACATGATATAAGCTTAATAGCATACCTGTCTCTGGGGTAGATAAATACTATTACAATAATCTTCATCTTTTATTGGAAATGATCATTTATGTAAGCACATCCTGCAGGTGAATGGAACTTAAATATGCTGTATATCAAGGGGGTTTTATTCCACGTCAATTTTTATCTTATATTTGCTGCAGCTGCCAAATGAAAATGGCTGTATGTTCAATGTGTGTGTTGAGATGTATGGACATTCAGCTGCAGCTTCAGTCTTTTTAATATTTTTTGCAGTTTAGCAGGGATCACTTCCTACAATTTCATTAATAGAAGTCACAGAAATGGGAGGTCCAGATGCGGCCTCGTCCAAGAGATCATCTTGTCCTAACCCCATGTATTGAGGATGGAGACAGACCATCCTGGACAGACACTGGTCTATCCTGAACACTGAAGAACACTTTTCATGTTTTTTACTAGGTTTTCTGTTTCACTCCACTACCATCCTACAGTTCCAGCATTTTCCCCATCACCCTGCTATCAGGGTTGATGGGAAAAACTTCTTCTAGATAAAGCTACTTCTTGTAGATTAAGATCATTTTTCCTGTCACACCTCTCTGGTGGTCACAAAGGATAATTTATCTCTCTCTCCCGATACTTTATCTTTAAAAATAAATAAATAAATAAATAAAAATCCTAATTCTTTCAACCTTCAGACTAGCCAGAGAAAACTCACTAGAGATTTTTGCAACCTACATTACCCAAAACTGGACATAGCTTCAGCTGAGATCTTAGGGGGAAAGAGCAGAGTGAGGTCCCTCCCCATTCCAGTGCATCTTTGCAGGTGCTGTGTGACTCGCTCCTGGGCCTTTGTCTTCTAGATACAATGACCTCATTCTTGGATTTGGCCCCTATGAGCACTCTCTGGGCATTAATGCCAAAGTGACACCTGCCCTAGAAAAAGACAGGAGGGTTGAATGGCCCTTCAACTGAAATGATTCTTAGAAGTAGTTTGTATTTTAATCTTATGGTGGTTAACAGCATAGAAGTTGGTAGAACTCTGGTTTGCTTGCTTGCAGGCTCTTTATTTCCTTCATCTTGGATATCACCTCTTGATTCACACAGACCTCTGGGAACAGAGGGGAGTCTGCACCTTTCTTGAGGGTCACTGGACCCGTGCAAGTGGAAGAAGCTCTGGGGTGGAACAGACAGGGGGATGATGCAGACACCTGGAAGTCAGTGGAATCTGCAATCTGGAAGGCTCTGAGGGGTACAGAGAAGCCACATGCTGCCTAGAACAGAGGTGACAGGCAAAGGATTTTTGTTGGAAATGAGTGAACATGTGCAGAGTTTGCTCAACCCACTGAAGTCTGCTAGACTGGAGGAAAGGCCTTGTTTTAAAGGATTTATCAGTAGTGATGGTGAGAACTGATTTTTAATGAACTTCATTTAGTACCTCAACCAAGAAGTAGAGTTTTGCTGCTGTCCCTCCACACCCTTATGAATGTGTTGCCTCATGTGCTGCTGCAGTAATTAATGAAAATATTAAGTGGAACCAGGCTTACACTGGATCCTGAGGGATCTTCCAGACTGTCCCAGTCTGGAAGAATACTACAAGGAATCAAAACATGGTGATGCCTTACAGTTAACAGCGTGGTTTGTTAGAATGACCTCATTTACCACTCAAGGGAAAGTTAAAATGTTTTCTTAGACGACTGACGTGAAACTAAGTGATTGAACATACAGCCACCTTCACAATTAAGAATTTGATTGATTGTTGCAGGAGCTTTTAGGGAGAATTTTGGACAGTTCCAAGAGATTTTCCCAGGAAGCTCCTGCTGAGTCTAGACCATTTTTTATGCTTAACTATTGATTCATGTTCTGGGCAGAAAATCTGACTCACCCCAAGATTCCCTGATCACATTGTACATACAGAAAACAGCTCTAAGTACTCGGTAAAAGCTCTTTCTGTAGATCAACCCCAAGTATATGTATGCAAGTAAGGAAGTTCTGACAGGACAATATTGTGGAGAAACCTCTCACACTTTTTCCAGGAAATCAGCATGACCAGGTGCTTATCTGAACCTCAGATGGGGAAAGAATACAAGAATGCAGAGACTCGAATACTTCACAATCCATTTGCACAAGTAGATGAGGAAATGCCATAATCTCCACTCTGTGTAGTGGGGAAGAAAGAATATGATCTCTAGTATTATATAAGATTGACAGCATGAGCTGCATAGGTCCCAGGTTTTAAGAATATTTCAGCTTAGCAGGAAAAAAGGGTAACCTTGGAACAATATAAGAATATTAGAGCACTTGTCAAGACAATATTAATTTGCGTTATCTATCTTTTATATTCCTGCAGTTCTTTCTCATTTGTTATCAAATCTTTAGCTTCTGCAACTGTAGAGGAAAAGATTCTACTTATAGACACTTCCTTACTTCTTTTTAATAAAAAGACAAAGAATCAATACAACTGTGATACTTCATGTAGTGAGTAAGAAATTTTTTCCCATGAAAAAACACGATGTGAGCATGTAATCAGAGATTGTATTGTAAATAGTATGTGGAAGAAAAGATGAGAAAACGTTAAATAAGCAGTGTTCTGGTATTTCTTAGCTTTGGTTTCTAAATTCTGTTGGTAGTTTCTTATATTTAAATAAAAAATGGAACCAAACATATTACTGGAGGTGCTGGGAAACTTCAGTTATGGGTAGGGCTGTCAGATCCCTCTACATGAGCAATAACAACAGAATATTGGTGTTTCACAAATCAGATCATGTATCTTTTGAGCTACATTTCTAAATGTCCACAGTCAAGAGCACTAAGCAGCAAACTCCCCAAACCAAAGTTGTCCACATAAGCAAAGTTACTGTCTTGCTTGGGAGAAATAAAGTTGTACTGTGGGAAAGTGGTTTTGAGTATTTAGCAAGTTACAGGGTAATCGTGTTATATTCAGGGAAAGAAAAAAAAAAAAGAGATAAAAAGGACGTGAGAGAACTGCAAATTGGTAGTAATTTTAAAGTGGAATGCTATATCCAATTTGTGGGCATTTATTATTCTGTGTGATTGTTTGCTGAAAGTGAACGTTGGAAAGTTTGCCTCTACAAATACCATGTTAGGTACATTGGCAAAGTTAAATTTTCAGTGTCTCTCCAGTAAACAGCTGAGAAAATATCAGAGCTTAATGGTACTGCAGGTCAATAACATGAAAACAGCAGTGATTCTTCAGCTTCCCTTTGTTTTTTATGTTTCCATTGCTTGATTCCTAGAAGGTTTCCAAGCAGAGCTTGATTTATTGTGAAACAATAACCCAAGTTTCCTGAAAAGCTAGTATGAAAATGTAAAGGCTATAATGCTCTGTTAAGAAGTGGCTGGGAATATGCTAATGCCATCAGATCTAGCATGACACAGTAATACCAGGATGCTCAATCTGTTAATCCAGCTGTTTTTCTGATAGACAGGTAAAGTCCCTGCTCCATTCCTCCTGACAGTGGAGTCATTTTTGACATGTGTGGCATGGTCAGGACAACAGATCTAGATTGTTACCCTGCTTTAGCTGCAGGATATCAGTGGGGCTGTCCTAGGTAACCTCAGACAGCACCAACAACATGATCTTTTTTTTGTTTATTCTCTTTTACATTTTTCTGACTCTCCTTTTCAGTGCTCTTGTACCACTCATTTCCACTCCAGCTTCTTCACAAATAAACAACACAATCCTAATTACTTCCTCTCCCATTGATCTTGATTTTGCTACACAGAGATAGTGTATTTCTGATACTTTTACCTCGAACTTAGCTTTAAATGATCTCTTGACACAGTCTCCCATAACATCCTTGTGGAGAAACTCAGGAAGTATGGGATAGACGAGCAGATAGTAAGATGGATTCGTAACTGGTTGGACAAGAGAGTCCAGAGTGTGGTGGTCAATGGTGCCAAGTCCAGCTGGAGAGCTGTAACTGGTGGAGTCCCTCAGGGATCAGTGCTGGGCCTGGTCCTGTTCAACATCTTTATCAGTGACATTGATGACAGGACAGAGTGTCTTCTCAGCAAGTTTGCTGGTGACACAAAACTGGGAGGATTGGCAGATACACCTGAAGGTTGTGCGGCCATCCAGCGAGACTTGGACAGGCTGGGGAACTGGGCAGAGCAGAACCTAATGAGGTTTAACAAGGATAAGTGCAGAGTCCTGCATCTGGGGAAGAATAATAAAG
>JANHGN010013612.1:0-25810 GCA_024605025.1 Megaceryle maxima | reverse complement strand
TGAAAACAGGCTGCTGACTTCAGACAGTGCAGTGAGTTAGAAGAACTGAGATGAAAAGTAAAATCACTGAACAGAATAGTTCTGTTCTCATTCAAAGCAGGACAGTTACACCACTTCAAGTTCAGAATCCACCATTTATCCTTGTTAAATTTCATATGATTGGTCATTATCCAATACTTTAAGGCCTCTCTGCCACTGAGGGAATCAACATCTGCTCCTAATTTAGTATTGTTGGCAACTTTACTTATTGTGCACTCAGCTCCAGTGTTTGGGTCACTGCTGAACTCCATTTTCACCCTGCGAATTCACTGCTTAAAAAAATGCCCTAGGCCAGCTGAAAAAATAATAAAAGAAGCTAGAAGCTGTGCTAGCTTTTTATTTACAGCCATATCACTGTGTCTTATTATTATTACTAAGTCAGCAATGGATTAAGGCATAAGTCTGCAGAGGCAGGATTCATCACAGTGTTTGCAGAAGTTGCAATGGCATCTCAAGCATGACAGTTGAGAGAGTTCATGTCCTTTGAGACTGCAGCTTTGGGGAACATTGGTTTTTTCCTTTGATCTTGAGTAAATATTCACAGGAGACAGGACAAGGATTAATGGAGAATATACCTTCTGTATGCTCTTGAAATAAAAGCCGTGAAAAGGTGCATCAGTAAATGGAATTGTTGATAGGTGCAAAAAACTTCCCTACTTTGATATCATTGCTTGCATCTGAATTTTCTGTAGGGAAATCAGCAAGGATACACAGATAAGAAAAGATAAATATTGAACTGTTACCTATTATCAAAAGTAGGTAACAATTCTTCTCCACATTGTTTCTTTCCCTGTGCAGCCTGTGCCAGATCAGAATATGCCATGTAGTTCTGTTTCATTTGGTTTCAACTGTAGAATGAAAAAAATCAGTAGATTTAAAAAAAATTTCAGGTATTACTAATTGCTAAGTCAGTAATAGCCGTGCCTAATCAGCTGAATATACATGTTCTCTGCAATGCACTACAAATTCTGAGACGCCCAAATATGTAAAGGGGGATTTATCTATGCAAACAAGATAAGGGGAAGGGCGTCTGCTGCTAAAATCAGAAATGTTTGTCTAACATTTATGAGTGAAATAGAATGTTACCTATTCTTTTAATTCTTTCAGATGTTTTATTTAAAAACTGAAAATAGCCTATGGTTACCTACAATGAGCATGTTAATATTCCACAAGAAGCAAACTGTAATTAACAATAATACGAAATTATATGTTTGGGCAAATTCACTGTTCATAAAGTGCTAGCAGCAGGTTCAATGTTAAACATGTTCTCCAGCTGTGACATTGATAGATAGTTTAAATATTTACATATTTTCTGTGAAGTTGGAGCTTGATATTCAGGCTTTCTCCAGTTACGCAAACTGACCTCACGAAGTAAGGTAATAAATTTTGTCAAACCCAGAAATCTAATCCTGTGCCAGCTTTAGAATCTTCCCAGCCCTAAATAAGGAACAAGAACATCACTATTCACTTTCAGTAGGCAGAACTTGTATAGTATCATGATTAACAGCATCATCATAAACCTCCTACACAAATCTAGTTAACTTGTGCTAAATCAAACTTGGGAATATAACTCAAAATTTCTCTTAGCCTTGGGTAATATCATACCTCTGGGTACTCATGTAACTTGATGTAAAGACTAGGAAAATATAACAGAAAACTGTCTTGAAAGAGGGTAGTCCTGGACTATTTTCCCTTTTCTTCTATACTAGCTATGAGTTCATGGACTCTTACTGCTTAAGAAAGATATAGGTTTGTCAAAAAACTTTCTACTAGGTTTATTTTCCAGTACACCAACTAGGCCACATCTCAAATACTGTGTTCAGGTTTGAGCCCCTCCCTACAAAGAGGACACTGAGACACTGGAGCATGTCCAAAGAAGGGCAACAAAGCTGGTGAAGGGCATAGAGCACGTCTTAGGAGGAGCAGCTTGAAGAGCTGTAATTGTTTAGCTTGAGAAAAGGAGACTGAGGGGAGACCTTATCACTCTCTACAACTACCTGAAAGGAAGTTGTACAGAGGTGGGGGTCGGTCTGTTCTTCCAAGTAACAAGTGATACAACAAGAGGAAATGGCCTTACGTTGTACCAAGGGAAGTTTAGATTGGATATGAGGAAGAATTTCTTTACTGAATGGGCTATCAGGCACTGGATATGGTTTAGCCAAGGTCTACTCAGTGTTAGGTTAATGATTGGACTTGATGATCTTAAAGGTCTTTTCCAATCCAGGAAATGATGTGATTTTGTGTGATTCTGTGATAGCTGAGCCCTGACAGTGAACAGTTGTCAGTTTTCAGCCATGGGCGCCTGTAATTCTTTTACTAATAAACAGGTTCTTTCTCTTTTATGTATGTAAGGACTATAATTAAGAAAATTATTATCCTTGTTTTAATTATATAGAATTGTAAGATACCTTTCTCTAAAAATCTGCTTTTGCTGTGACATCGTGACTGTGCTCAGCATTTGCTGCAGTGCCAATTTCAGAGGTAAGGGACTCAAACAGCTGCCATTTTCCGTGTTTATAGATCAGAGTATTACTTCATTCCTTTGGGATAATGATTGCACTTGGAGCTGTTGTAGTACTTCTGATTAAAGAAATTTGCCTATAGTGATAACAATATCAGTTAAACCTACTTATGTATGGTATTAAATACTTAAATAACATTCATATTAAATAGTTAAATATTTTTTGGCTTTTCAAAGGCACATAACACAGTTGGTTTAGTTTTATGGCAATGATTAAAATTTATTTATGTTTTTTTCTAGAAATCAAGAGTTTGGCAGCTTTTTAAATTATATTAAGGGTAGCTATAAGTAGTCTTCCTGAATAATGAGAAAGTCACTTAAAATACAAGCTGGATATTGTTGTCATGGTCATTGTTGAACTCTGATTCTGTGCCCTTTACAATAAATAAACAGGCATGTAAAAGGAGAAAACAGTGAACCCTAAATTAAGTATGCAAAGTGGTCTTATCTTCACTTACAACTTTTGCTTTGGAAACAAAGGTCCTCTGAAAACTGACATATCTGTCCAAATGTTGTGTTTTCCAAATTATTTTCTTTATCTATATGCCTCCATGAAATAGTAGTGTAGGGAATGATGTTTTTTACTACCTGAGCTAGGTTTTTCATAATACAGTCTAGAATGTGTGAGACTAAGAAAACTGAGATAAATAAGGAGGAGAAGCAGAAGGACCTGCAAAGAATGGGGTGGTAGCAAGAGCCAAGGTTCCCTTCATGTGCGAGTTTGGCAAAGCAAGATATACTGGATTCAGAGTCTTTGTCTTTTTACTCACTCTGAATGGAGTAGCCACACACTTGGCTTGGCAATTGTGAAACAAGACTTAGTCAATATTGGCTAGAACTCATGTCAGTCTGTGCTTCTTTTCAGGCAACACAAATCCACTGTGAAGTCTTCCTTTTCAACAGCCCAAACAGTGTCCTGTGGTGAAATCGGTCACTGAGTTTTTCACTCATTTGACTATTTTTAGTCTGTTTCTATTTGACTCTAGGTTTTTATTTTACCATTGATTCTCTTGGCATCTTTTAGAAATTACATCAGTAGGTTTTTTCTTTTTTGTTCAGTTGGTCTGTCTTTATATATTTTTCAGTGTCAATGAGCAGCTTTATATAACAGTGTCATACGTGCTTTTTCTATGTCACAATGAAGTTTATGATAGTTTACAACTACCCTCAGAGTCAGTGTTGTCTGCTAGCTATGAATAGCCAATCTTCTGCTTTTAAATAGGTTTGACTTGATATTTGGCCATATTATAATTCAGAATGATTTGTCTTGCTGATTCATTCTCTTCATTTACTGTTCCCTCCTTATACAGTTTGTATAAACTGCAAACTGTACTAGTAACTTCTTTTTGAATCATTGCTAAAAAGAGTAAACAACGTTGCGCTAAAAACAAGCTTCAGCTGGTACTTGTACCAGTGATTCCATTTTATTTTTGCTGAAGATAAATGTGGAGATGTCAGAACTACAAAAATCTTATCCATTTCAGAACAACAGAAGTGTTGACTTTGGTAGGAACCTCTGGAGATCATCTGATTCAATTGCCCTGCTCAATCAGGGCCACCTAGAACCAGTTGTCTGGAAGCATGTTCAGGCAGCTTTTGAATATCTTCAAGGATGGAGACTCCACAACCAATCTGGTAACCTGTGGCAGTGCTTGGTCACCCTCACAGTAAAAAAGTGTTTTCTGATGTTCAGAGGAACCCTCCTATGCTTCAGCTTGTGCCCACTGTCTCTGGTCCTGTCACAGGGCACCACTGAAAATAGCCTGTTTCCATCTTCTTCACTGCCTCCTGTCTGGTATTTATACATAATGTTCAAATCTCTGAACCTTCTCTGGGAAGAGCAGTCTTAGCTCTCACCCTCTTCTCGTATGAGAGATGCTCATGTTGCTTAATCATCTCTGTGTCCCTTCACTGGACTCTGTAGTAGCTCCATGCCTTTCTTGTACTATGAAGCCTGGAACTGGATTCAGTACTCCAGGTGTGGTCTCACCAGTGCTGAATAAAGGGGAAGAATCACCTCCTTCCACCTGCTTGGCAGTGCTTTGCCTAAAGCACCCTAGGATATCACTGGTCTTCCTTGCTGCAAGGGCACATTGCTGGTTTATGTTCAAGTTGGTGTGCACCAGGACGCCCAGGTCCTTTTCTGCAGATCTGCTTTCCAGATGGATGTCCCTCAGTATATGGCTGCATGGCATTGTTCCTCCCCAGCTGCAAGACTTTTCATTTTGCTTTCTTGAAATGATGATGTTCCTGTCAGATTATCTCTCTAGCCTGTCTCTCTCTTTCAAAATATGGGCACGATGTTTGTTATACTTCAGTCTTTTGGATCTTTCCCAGTGTTCCAGGTGTTACTGAAAGTCAACATCAATACTACAAAGGCTTGTTCATCCAGCATTTTAAAACCCTTGCATTAAATCACCAAGTGTATAAGATTGAAAAACTCTCTCATACAATTTTCACTTCAAGAAGTAGAAAGTTAACTTAGTGTCCTCATTTGGGGACTGATTTATTTTACCTCTGTGTTAAAGAGTAGCCTTTCACCATTACCGTTCAATTCCCAAAGACACTAAGTAGTCTGGGCAACTCTGTAAGGACTCGCTTAGAATGATGACTTAGTAGAAGAGAGGACTTCCATCACTGTGTGCAAGTGCAAGACTCCTGCAGGGTTTTTCTAACAACTAATAGCATTGCTCTCAGAACAAGATCAACCCTCCCTGGAATAAGCCACTCATTTTGTAGCTGCTAGATGATGAGTAGTCTCAGTGTTGTGCTCATTCACAGCAAGCATTTTTTCTTGTCAAGAAAGAAATTTTTATAAATCTAACCATTTGTAGTTGTTTGATTCTGCAGTAAAGTCATGCTAATAAAATGCTATCAACAAGACTTACATGGTCTAGCTAAAAAGGGTCATATTGAAAGAACCCTCTGAAAACAGGAATGTGGGCAGTCTCACCCCATTACCCTTACTGTCACTGTTTCACTGAACTCAGTGTTTTGAAAATTGAAAATCATTCCCACATTCAGCTTATTCCCATAACTGATTAGATCAGAATTGGAATTTCTTGTATATGAGTACCCCGAAGGTATTAAAGTATCATAGTGTACCATACAAGGCTCCTCAGATGCTACTGCACTGTATCTTCTGTACAAAACAGATAAAGCACAGTAATTCAATAGAGAGTATTTAAGCTGTTAAATTATAGCTCATACATCTTGCATAGGCAGAGCATTTTCAATGATATTAAAGTATATTGGCTTCATCTCTGCCTAGCTACTGATTGATCAGTATTTCCAGTGGCTTAGTGAAATCCACAATTTTAGGATTTCATTATTGGCTTTAAGACTTAAATGTGCTAATGATATCCAAGAAAATGGAATAAAATCAGTGATGTGTCAGAAGAAAGTTATTCATATTGCTTGTAAGACAATGCTGGAAGTCTGAGTGCTGATGCTTAACTAAATGTTTTATTACTATAGAATTTCATAGTCTTTGTAGAAAGTGCAGTCAATACAAACTAGATGTTTATAAGAGTAAATTCTAATCTTAGGTGTTGTGTTGGCTTTGTGTGTAGTAGGGTTTTAGTATTAGTGGAGGGGACTCCTGGCATGGCTCCCATAAGAAGCCACAAGAAGCTCCCTCAGCTCCAAGTTGGACCCACCTCTGGCCAAGGCCAAGCCAATCAGCACCTCTCGTACCTAAGGTAACATATTTAACAGGGGAAACCCCCTGTTGGATGAGTTCTTTTGTTTGGGAGAGGAGTGTGACTTAAGGGAGACAAGGATGCAGATACTGGAGTCAGTGAGGAAGGAGCCAGTGAGGCACACTGGAGCAGCCATTCCCCTTCAGCCCATGGTGAGACAGCAGGCTGAGCCCGTGCAGCCCTTAGTGATCAACAGTGGGGCAGAATCCCATCTGCCACTTCTGGAGGACCCCACACTGACACAGGAGATTAATCCTGAGGAAGGCTGCTGGAGTGGTTTGTCACTCCAGAGAACAGTAGCCTGAAGAAGGGACCCACACTGGTGGGAGAAGGTTGTGGTGGAATATCTTCCATGGAAATGATGCCATGTTACAGCAAGGGCTGACTGTTAGGAGTTTTCATCCCGAGGAGAAGGGAGCAGCAGAAACAACGTGGAAGAGAGTTGGACTGACTATAACCCTCGTTCTCTGTCCCCAGTGAGTCACTTGTGGGGGGGAGAGGAGATAGCAAAGCTGGGTCTGGGAAGAAGGGATTGGTTGGGGGAAGGTGTTTTTAACAGCTGGTTGTGTTCATGACTGTCCTACTCCGATTCAATTGGTGAATTGATTTTGGTTTTATGTTTAAATTAAGTTGATTTTGTTTCCCAAGTGGAGTCTGTCTTTTGCCCATGACCATAATTGGTGAGTGAGACCCCCTGTCCTTTGTCTTGAGCCTCAAGCTTTTTGTTGTAGTTTCTCCTCCCCATCTCACTGGAGGGGGTTAGGAGTGAGCAAGCAGCTGCATGGTGCTTTATTGCTGGCTGGGTGGGCTTAAACCACAACAGGTGTATCCTGCAGAATCAAAAGTACTGCAGAAATTATGACATAAAAAGCCAAGTAAAGCATAAGATCTTAGGTGATGTGCTGATGGACAAAATACTGAAATTGTAAGAGTAAAAATGGGTATATGAGCAACCAACTTATCACAAGAATATCCCTGTAGAGTGTACACAAAAGCTGTACTTCCACTGGACTTTTGCTACTCAGCTGCTGGGTCTTCAGAGCCCATCCTTTTGTCATGGGGTAACTGCTATCTGAAACAGAGTGGTCCAACTATGACAAAAATGATGTCCTCGAGGGGAGATCTGAACATCGTTTTCAGATGGGGTCACTATGTGGAGCACATTACCAGTTCTTTGAATAGGCTTTCACAGGAATGATTCCCTTGATCGTTGCTGTTTAATAATTAGTCTTTGAAGTCATGCTCACTCCTGTTCTCAATTCCTTTCTCTGGTCTACTGCAGTTTGAATATTTTAACAAAAATCATCAATTTCAGTGCTTTCACCCATAATGGCAAACAGCCTAGCATCGTTCAGGATATTCAAAGAGAGAATTTAAACTGTATCAAGTTGCAGGTGCAGCTGGATCTCAGTGTGCCATAACCTTGGATAGGTCAGGATTTTCCTAGTGCAAACTATGGCATTAAGATGAATCGCCTTCGCGACTTGAAACCTCAATCGTCATTAGACCCGTATTTTGCTTTGGCTTACGTTCTGGATCCAATTCTAAGAGCCTGCTTTACTTAGGGAATAGCAGCAGCTTAATCGCTAGAAGACTTGTAGTAATGACAATATTAAACATTTCAATTCTAAAAATGACCGTTTCCACCCTGTCACACCATTTAGTGAGCAGTGCTGGGAAACAGAGAATGTAAGTTAGTGGAGTTACAGTGTTGCAGCTTCTGGATGCATCTCTCTGTGTTTAAAGGACAAAATAAACAACATATTATAAATAATGTGCTTCTCAACTTTAACTTTTTATTTTACCTGGGACGCCTAAGCAGTGGGAAAGAGCTCTGAAGTTAGTAGAAGTTTAAATTTACACTCTTCTTAAAAAGTATTTCTTGATTAAGGTTTGACTGCAAACACTTTTCTACATGAAAGCTGATAACCCCATATTAAAAATTCAAGATACTGCAATGTGCTGTAGCTGATCTAATAAGAAAATTTGTATTATATTTATCCTACAATGAGAAGTAAGTTATTAACTAGTCTGCCAACCAAAACTTCTAGCAATTGTAGTTCTGTCACTTTCTGCATGATACAGCTGTGAAAGCCTCAAACTTTTTTTCAGTGTATCAGTGTTGTTTTTTAAAATAAAGTGTGCACTGGACATAAACATATCCAGTTGAAAGTAAGTCCGTGGTTTTTTTTAACTTATTGATCTAACTATGCATAAAGATATTAACTGCCAGTGAAGTATTAGAATGAGCTTTCGGGCAACACCTACTCCTTGCCGTAAATCAGAAATAAAATGAGTTCTGTCATGTAAATTTTGTTATTCTGTGGCTTGAAGCAGTAACAGTTTCAAGTCAAATCACAAAACTAAATTACTGTCCCCACACCCCTTCCCTTATTTAAGATGCAGCAGTCAGATAGATACTCTGGTATGATAGGTCACAGCCTTTTAAACACTGCTGTCTATAAATCCCATTAGCATTCTCTAAGCTGTTTATTCTGCCCTTCTGGCAACCGTATTTCTAAAAGTGCTTTTTGGCAATTAGCGTACAAATCTGGAAAGAAGCGAGGCATAATTAGCTTGGCCAAACATGAGCAATCACAGGAACAAGGTAATTGTGATTATCTTCAAATACTTTGATCTTGTATATTTTTAGTTACTGGTTTGATAAATTATGTAGAAAAGACTGCAACATAGTGTTGACCTTCCAGTTGATCTTTCAGTTCTGAACCACAGAAAAAGTGAATTACTAGGAGAGAAGAATAAAACCTTTCTAGAATAAATTCAAAACTTTGCAGTTTATATTTGACTTCTTCATTTCCTCCATTTTATTTCATGTCAAAGCATTAAATGTAAGAATGCATGGCTGTACACCTACTAATATACACTTTCTCCCTCACATTTCTTTTAGCACACATCAAGATATACTATCTTTTGAGTCAGAGAGGCATGCTACCAAGGTAGTATTTCTCTTCCCTGTTACACAGTTAAGAAACAGTAGATCTACATATTTGCCTGGAGAAATAAAGAACTTGAATAGCACAGGGAGCTTGAGAGGAATTCTGTTTCTAAAATCTATCCTTTCTTGGTCAAAAAATATTAAGAATGAAAGCAAAACACTTCAATGAGTTCTATTCCTCCCAGTGCAAATGTCAACATTTTCTCACATGAATCGTTATGGATAGAGACATGTTTAATGACCCACAGTTCCTCTGAGATAGGAATATCCAGCTAAGTTCTATTTGGCTTTTAGGAAAGCCAACCAACAGAAAGAAAGTGATGAAACCTTTTTGATTACTATAAAGCTACTGATGGATGGTCTTACTATCTTACGTTGCTAGGTATGTTCTATGCATGACCAGTAGAGAGGTTGATATTTATAGAAAGAAAGCACTTATATGGGGTGTGGATTTCATATCCAAACCAGAACTGGCTTCTGCAAATGGGAAATCTGTGCAACTTAGAATCATTACAGGCCTTTGATATTTTTCCTCTGATTTGAGAAGACTCTTAGCAAACTAGATGAATAGCACCATCCATATGCAAGTGAGGCTGACATTCTGTGCTCTTGATTCAGGTCAACAGACTGGTGATTATCTTTTTGGTTTCCTCTCTTTTCCTGAGATTGTCTTAAAGGTACTGGATAAGGTGGGAAGTTATAACAGTAATATATGTGCTCTTTTGTTTTGTTTTGCTTTGATTGTAAGGCTGAATTGTCTTTTTAAACTGTAAATACTGCTTATTTAGACTTCATTATAAAAACAATAGGCCAGGTTCCCAGTCAAGGTAAGCATTCGTAATTGCCTTTGATTTCAGTAAGACACACTCAATTACATTGCTCGAGATTCTTTGATAATTTTTTCCAATTTTTCATTGTTTTATATTATCCATTTGCAACCCTTTAAAGATCAGGACAAATGCACAAAAACAATGAAGATAAAAAAAGACTAATCAAATCTTTTAAAACTTTAAGAACACTCTTGGGTCATTTCTTAGTTTAGTCCAGCCTCTTTACTCATCCCTGTGGTATAATGAAACATTAAGCTGAATTTAAATGCAAATAGCCCCTTAGGAAGATTTAATCTACTTTAGTAAATAACATGCACATGATGCTTACTATGTGCAATAATTTAACAAGCTCTTAATTCAAAATTCTCAGTCTCCTAATTATGTATGTGTCTTATGTGTGATCGTTTCCTCTTTTGCTGCTTTTATATCCAAGCAAGTTCAATCTATTTTTAATGAAAAGTGAAATTATTTCCGAACGTGAAATGCAAGAGTGAAATAGAGTAATTTAAACACAATCTACAGGTAGCAAAAGAAATATCAAAAGAAGTCGTTCTAAAGTGTATCTGCATAAATTATTTAGGAACACAAAGGCAGTCTAGAAGCACAAGAGGACCTTAGGCTCCTTATCTGATGATCTTAGAATATCAACAGAAGAAATTAATCCATATTTGTCTTCTGAAACATCTGATTGGCATAAATGTGAATTACTTTCAAATGTAGTGCCCCTAAAGTAAAAATCCTGCTTTCACATTGAAAGTACAATTATGGTTTAGTTTGTTTCTCTCTGAAAAAGAAAAATGTATCAGTTATTCACTGTCTGAACTCCTATTGACCAACAGTCAACAAGCATGGGAGACAGAGTCAGTCCTGTGGGCCCCAGATTTTGGTCAGACAGATCTGTGTATCTTGACTTACAAATATTTTTCATAGTCCACTGAAGTAAGACAGAGGAAGATGAAAGGGAACTTTCAGCTTTGTGAAATTACTGTTCTATTTCTTCCTGAAAAGCTAAACAGGAAGAAGAAATTGGACGCAATATGTACAGAATTGCTTCCTGCTGGTTCACAGGTATCTTTCTCTATTGCTGGATGACAGTGATGTGAGATAAACATGTTAATGACACAATAGTGGCACCAAACATTTTGCCATTCATGTTGCTGGCATATAATTGTAGCCCACAGAGTTGTGCTCTAGCTTTGAAGTTCAAACACCAGATTGTACTGTTGATTCTACTTCTAACGTGGGAAAGTTTCTTCTGCATCTTGGCATGCTTGGCAGAAGAATGTATTTTTTTTTTTAATGTTTCTAATATAGCATTAGAAAGAAATACTACCTTGTTATAGAAGCTGTGGACAGAAAATGCTATGCCTTAGCAAAATAATTTGCTCTGGAGTTAGAATCTACTCTTGAGATAGAGATTTTTACCTTGAATTTAATGCACACTTAAAAAATCCTTGCATGTTTTCAGGTCTCTTTTTGCGTATGTATATATTACATTCTTGATTTTCCTTAACTAATATTTCTATGTGATAATTTAAGTTATTTCTGCATTTAAATGGCAGAAAAGACCAGTCCTCCTTCACCTGAATGTTTCTTCTATACTTGAGAAAAGGAATTTCATCCAAGGTAGAATCTGGGAAACTTTTATCTTCTACGTGTCTCACATGTCTCATGAATTATCTTTCTTCAACGGACTATGTCAGTCTGTGGTTTCTTGAAAATCAAAGAAAAGGCACGGATATATCACTGTTATTTCCCCTGTGTCATAACAAAAGGCACATTGGAGTTACCTGTGTCTTGATGCATATGAATTATTTTTATCCATGCATCTATGTAATGAGAAAAATAGTTAATTTTTTCCCCCTAGAGTTTGTTTGTTTGGTTGGTTGGTTGGTTTTGTTTGTTTTGTTTTGGTTTGGTTTGGTTTTTTTTTAAAGTTTTCATCTATTTTTCTGAAAGGAAGAATTTAAATAGATTTGCCAATTCAAAGTGATACTATTCCAAGCCAACTAAATTTTAGACTATATTTTTGTGTTACGTTGCCTAATTTATAAATTGCTACAGGGAAAAGAATACATATTTTTGTGAATATTTAGTTTTATTAAATATATTAGAGACAAGTCAACTATGTTGTGGACACCTTCCATTAGATCAGATTGCTCAAAGCCCCCATTAAATTTGACCTCCTAAAAGTAATTCACAGTGCATGCTCTAGTCTTCCTATTCCTTGAATTGAAAGACTGTTTCTAATAGGAATAGTAGTTTTAACTGAATTCCTAATCCTTTACATTCCTGAAGTTTGAGTACCATTAATTAGCAGTTGAATACTCTCATTAAATAGCAATTATGCTTACAGAAGAGGAGTTTTACAGATCATATATTTTGTACGTTTTTCTCTTCATAAAAAAACTCACATGCAAAATGATCACCTTGTAGATTTCTGTTCTTATTATTTATATTTTTGAAAAAAAGTATAGGAAAACCCTCAGTAAATTAGATGATAGTGTATTTTCATACTAAATATCAAAGATTTATGTAACATTTCTGTAAAGCTACAGTACATAAATTTTTTTTAGCCATGCAGTTTTCAGTGGAGTTCTTGATGGCAAAATTAAGGGCTGTATTTACAGACTGTAGTAATAATTTGGTCATATAAAACTGCTGAGTGTCAGAGAAGTTTGTTACAGGTATAATGGGAATAGAAATGTCGTTTCAATGACCTAATCATATTCAAATTTGTAAAGTTGCAAGGATTGTCATTTCAGTTAGGCTGCTTAAGACTGAAGATATGTAAATAATTTACTCTGTGAAATTAGCTTCTTCTGTTAACTAGGCATATGCAAGCAAATAATAATTTTTATGTATTTATCCACCATTCAGATTCACTTCAACATGTAAGTTTTGTGCTGAGATTTTTTTATCAGCTCTGTGAACTCCTTGGAAACCTGCACGTCTGTTTTGTCAAGGGATGAACTATGATGTTCAAGCCAGTGCCTCCTTGTGACTCATTCACAAATAAAAAAAGATAGTATAATTGAAAAGTGCTTTGCACTAGCTAGAATTCCTAGGTCTATTAATTAGGGAAGAAATTGCATTCTATAAATACCCAAAAGAACAAGATAACTTTAAACTGTATATAATTTTTGAAGAAAGGTTAATTCCTCTCCTCAGATTAGAGATTTTTATTCACTCTTCACTTATTCACTGTTCACTTTTTGTATCTTTTGATTTTTTTTTTATTTTCAGATTTCATATATTTTGTGAACTCATTTGGAATATCTATAGTGGATAAAAATTTTACTTGCTTAATATAAAACAGCCAAGAGCTAGGCAATGTTTATAAATGCAAAGCAGATATTCTTTTCCTTTCCCTAGTGAAATTACTTCTATCTTTTTTTTCTCATTGCTTCATCAACCACTGAGACAGTGACTGTCTCTTTGAAAGCATCTTCACAATTTCTATGAATCTCTTATCCAGTTCTGCCCTATGAAACCTGCTCTCATTTGTTCTTTCCACATGAATGGTGTCTACAGATAGTGAGGGCTTTTAATTAGTAAATTAATTAAAATTGGAATTATTAAAGATTTTTTTTTCCTTTAGAAATGGAATTCTTAGTTTGATATTTTCTATTTTCATCATGTAAAGATATTCACTGGGAGAGTAATTGTATTAAACTACAGGAAAAAAAACATGGGATGAAAAGTAGTTTTACTCCTTTCCTCCATACATCTGTCCATATAGATACAGAGATGCTATACCTGTAATTTAGGTCACTGATGATGGAGGAAGCAGTGGTTTGTCCCTCTCCCCCTTTAACACTGATGTGCTGCTTGAAGCAATGTAGCATCAATTAAAAAAATAATTCTACTAGCTAGATGCGTACACAAACATTTGTTCCTAGGGAGTAGTTATAGGGATAACAACTAGTTTCAAGGCTATTGACGTGCATAAGTCTTTTTCAGTTCTTAGGAGGGGGTAGGTTTGGCTAAGGCTCTATACTCCCATTCTTTGTGGTGTTCTTACATAGTACAAAGAGAAAAATAATTGTCATTAATTATTGAAAAATAGATTAGGCAAATCTACTGCATCTCTCTGGCTGACTAGACTCTTACACAGAATTAGAAGAGGTTGTTTCATGTACCTAAATTTCCTGAAAGTAACTGATATAACAGAGAAATCAAGAGATATTCATCAGATGAAAAAAATAATCTATGATGTAACTTCTGTGAGGTATGGAAGGAATTCGCTGTGGAGGTGAATTCAGCTTTGCTGTATTAACATTGATTCAATTATATTTACACTACAGGTAAAAGAATATGATCTGCTTTGTAGCAAAACAATCCATTCAGCCATATGGAAGAATAATTTTGCATCAAGATATGCTTAACAACAGAGGAAAATATTAAAGTTTGTTCTCCAGTGCTGTTAGAAGCTTTGAACATCTCTTGGTTTCACATGAAATGATCACATAGACAACATGTCTTCCTAAGACTCAAGACTTAGCTACAGAGAAAGTTCATGAGGCAAAATCACCACTTGATGGTGTGCCTTCCATTCACAAATATCCCTTGAGAAAGGTGTATTTCAACACGTAAAAAAAAAAGCAGTGAAATAATGGCAATGAAATAATTCATGAAAAGGCTTTGTAGTAAGCATCATTTATTTGCAATTGAAGAGCTGATTCATTCACTGCTATCCAAGAGGTAACTCTGAACCTGTGTGTACCCTGTAAAGTCTCAGCCAGGTTTTGGTATTTGCAGCTCTGGGCTGAATGGATGAAGGCTTTGTAATTTATCTCTATTCTTAACCACAGTATGAAAAGGATTGTGACTCATATGTAAATAAAGCAATAAACAGAAAGTAAATGGCTTGCTATACAAATTAAAAAAAAACAACAAACCAACAACATTCAATGACAGTGAGAGCAATGGCTGCCTAATAGATTTTGATCCACATATGTTCTGGATACTGTAAAGCTTCAAAAATCTTTCACAGAGTCACTGAAAACTATTTAAACAAGAATCTGAAAAAATGATGATAGAATTAAAAATGTATTCCAAGGCATAAATGTGATGCTAGAGAAAATAAATATAGAGTTGAAAACAGTCTGGTTCAAAGAAGACATTTTCACCTCTGTGCTGAGAGCAAGCGTTTTGTGAAACCCGTGGCTGTCTCTGTGACAGCTGCAGTGAAACACAACACAAGGAACAGAAAATGCATTAACAAAACAAGTAATATAAGTTCATTTTTCTTTAGGGTATTACTATCTATTTGATGACAGTGAAAGCCAGCAGCACCAAAGGGGGCCCTTCTGACCCAAGAGACCACGATATCAGCAGGTGTTCATTGCTCATTGAATAAAAGATTTCAGATGAAGTAAAATGGCTTGAACATTTGCCTAAACCCAGGCTTTTAGTATGTTTGACTAGGATTAGGCCAAAAGGAACAGGAGACAGGACCTTCCATATTTGAAATCTTAAAAACGTTCCAGTGAGTCACTTGCATAATGTTTCTCCATATAAAACCTGAAATTTGTCATTCCTAGTTTCTTACTTTTAATGAAGAATCTTTTGCTTGTTTTCCTCTGTGTTCATTTGGGAATTCTATTTAAGCAGATAATCTCTGTGAATGTATACTATATATTGTTCTTGAAAGAAATAATAACTTTTTTCTTTATTCTTAGATTGAATGTGTCCTGTTTAACAGGAAAGGGTGAGAAAACTAGAGCTGATAAAAAGATAAAAGGACATAACCTCTGCAGCTTGTAGATGTCTTAACTATTATTAATACTAACACCACTAAAAAGAACTTCTTTATTTCTTTCCAAGTCTCAATATAAAAATGTGTACATATTCTGAACTATTTTTCAATCCAGTTCTGATTTAATAAAACATATTTGTGGCTACTGTATTACACAATTAGCAACAACTCTCAAGCCTTGGTTGCATAACAGCTCCTGCAATAATACCATAAATAAGGCTAAAGACTTCAAAGCTGTCTAGAAATTTACAACTTAACTGATTGTAAAGTTTGTATGGTTAGCTACTGGTTTATTTATACAAGGATCACTGAAGAGCTCTTTCAGGCATACATTCGGGAATTGGCTGCAATATTAACAGATCATGAAGCTGGAAGTGAATGATTAAGAATGAAAGACAAATGCCAAATCAAGTGAGTTATAAAGAGGTGTACATGCAATGTTAGTATTGCAAAATAAGAACAGATGCAGACCTCTGAAGTTGTAAATAATTCTGTCCATAATTTCATGTTTCACTGCAGAGAACAGAGGAAAACAGTACATTTTCACAGGTGACCTAAAAGACTTGATTTGTTTCAAAGTCCTTATGAATTGATACTTCCTAGATCACTGAAATTGCATTACTTGAATTATTCAAATATATACAAGAAATGCCAGACTTTCCTTCTCTGACTTTATATATTAACATGTATCTCTTTGACACAGCCATTCATCAACATATACTAGCAAAGAAAAGAATTTCACTGATGACACTGTAAGCTCATTGAGTCAGGCACTGGGTTTTTTATTACATGTGGTAGAGCAAACATGCCTGTCATTGGTTCTATCTAGTGCTACCCCAATATAAACAAAACCCAGAATAAATACAAAGGTGACATTCAGATCATATGTCAGCATAGAAATGATATTTAAATTTTTTCCAAAACCTGATGTTCTGCAGAAAGTGGAGGTTTTTCAGAAGAGGATTTGCAGGAGATGGGTACAAGGAAAAATGAAATTAGGGGATTTTTGATCTGATTGCATAAAAAGAACCAAGACAAGTTTTCATAAAGAAGTCTGTTTACTTGCCCAAGGTCTGAAAGCTGTCAGTGTGACCAAACATGATAATCTGACAGAAGAGATAGTGAAAGCTCATGTCCTGTTCCCATAGAGCTGTACCAGTGGTGATTCAAAAGGACTCAGGTCAATTTTAAAAAAAAGGTAAATATCCACCTAACACTATTACTTCTGCAGTCATGCAGTAACATCAAAATCTGCCTTAACTTATATTTGTACATAGAATCACAGAATACCTTGAGTTGTAAGGAACCTATAAGGATCATCAAGTTCAACTTGATGTATTTGTATATATTTCATTATATGTACTTACTTTATTGATAGTTGTATTTATTGATATTTATTGGACTTGATTTAAAGAACACTGAAGACTGTGGGAAGATTTGTAATGATTCGCTGAATAAAAAGAATGTAGATTAAAGCAAGGAATCAGGTCCATTTTTGACTATGGGAGAATCATCAAATTTTGGGTTCAAGTGGTTCATAGAATCATAGAATATTAGGGGTTGGAAGGGACCTCTAGAGATCATCGAGTCCAACCCCCCTGCCAAAGCAGGATCACCTAGGGCGTGTCACATAGGAACACATATCCAGACAGGTTTTGAAAGTCTGTAGAGAAGATGACTCCATAACCTCTCTGGGCAGCCTGTTCCAGTGCTCTGTCACAGTAAAGAAGTTCCCTGTCATCCTCACAGTAAAGAAGTTCCTCCTCATGTTGAGGTGGAACTTGTCCTATTGCTGGGTGCTATAGAAAAGAGATTGGTTTCTTACATTTGACACCCACCTTTCAGATATTTACAGACATTAATATCTGTTGAAAGCTTATGTAAACTGTAGATTCTGGCCACCCTTTACACCTCTCCTAGACTGAATGGAGAGTGAGAATATACCAAGATGTGTTCTGCAGCACTGACACCTTGACACTCCTGATCAGGGAAGGAACTGCTTACAGAGCTGTAAATCAGTTTTCCTACCAGTCAACCAGATTTGCTTTCCTCAAAAACCAAGACAAAGAGGGTGTGTGCAAAATATTGCCCCTAATAGATTTGGAGCACAGGCAGGATGCACGTGCATGACCATCTGTTTATGTGTAGCCTATATGTACCTCAAGTAACAAGTGTGAGTAATAGTTGCTTGGTCAGCGCTGTTAACAAAAGCAGGCAACTGTATAATCTCACTTTTGCTTGCCAGCATCCTTCTACTGCAAGGATTCAAATGGAGCTTTGCAAGGTCCAACATCCTTATTGACCAGTTACTTTCCTTGTGTTTTGCAGATGTCACCATGGAGTGACATACTCAAATCCATTCTTTATTCCTTAAATGCTTGGAAGATCATACCACTGGTGAATATGTTCAGCTGAGAGAGAGAAGAAAAATATTCTCTTTATAAACTCATATTTCAATTAGTTTAAAAAACCCTCTACAATCTGGAAAAAAAAAAAAAAAGGTAAACCCTACTTCTTAATGTTAAGGACAATTTTAATTTAGAGTCACTGTCTTTATTCTGTTAGTCACATTATTTTAACTGTACATTTCAATAACATTTAGTAAGTTAATAGTGCATTTTATGTACATGAACCTTCAAAGAGATATAGCCTAATGGCTTCCATGTAATTTACAATGTTGGAACACAACACTGGAGCAAAGGTTTTCATATGCAGTAACTCTTACTTTGCTTTAGTAGAAATAATTATTTTATACCATGCATATTTATTTTATAGTCAGCCTTCAGAATTGAACAAATTAATTCACAGGAACCACAGAAAAGTTCTGACTGAGAAATAGGGGAACCCGACCAACAATATATGTCTTCAAGTCACAGCCAGATAAGAAGCAGCAAAGGGTTGAGAGAGGTGACTGAGTATCAGTAATGGAGAGTATCTCCTGAAAGTAGAGAGAAAAAAATGTACAGTTGTGGCTTTTAACATGTTGCCATGAATAGAAGAAAGTGTACTTTATTCCTGCAGGAGGAAATGCTGCAGCTTTTCTGCTTTGCAGGCTACCACAAACTTAGTGCATTTCTCCTGACCCTTGAATTCAAGGTTTCATTTATGAACCACCCAGTGATCTAGACCCCTTATAAGAAGGTGTCCCAAAGCTTTATGGGAGCAGTCAGTAAACTTTATGGTAACAGCCAATAACTCCCCTCAGGCGCAACAGTACTGTTTGTAGCAATGATTGAAGTCACCTCTAAGGGAAGCAAAGCGCTCTGAAGGCTTAGTCCCAGACTGTTGTGGGACAGTGGAACTATCTTATTTCTCCAACCTCTGTTCCAAGCGTGGGCTGTTCATCTTCAGTTCTACACCCTCTAAACTAAACGCATAGCAACACAAAACCACATCAAGAATAAAATTCACAACTTTCTGGGAGAGTAGTAATATGGACCCATATGGGACAGATTTAAGTCATGTCACATATGCTGTGTTGCTGAGTTACTGTGAGATAAAAGGCAGTACAAGAAGCTAGAACAGAATAAAATAGTGTGCCCTGGGCCATGTTTCATAGTTCTGACACCTATGCAAATGCAAAATTTGTCCTTAAATTTTGAATAATCAGTTACACTTAAATTCTGTATGTGTTTGTTGTGAAGAATAATAATACCTTTCTACAAAAATGTAGCCCTTCCAAATGAAAAAAAAGTTCTTGATTTTCCTATCCAGAAAATGTCAAATATTCGTAAGAAAGGAGTTGATTGGGTTCACCTTTAGCTGTTGTCTCTATGCTCTGCTATGTGATATGCCTTCCCTGTTCCTTGGTGGGATTTTGCCAGTTCTCCCGTTCCTAGACTGGCTTCTGGACTAGAGTGATAACAGTTCTGTCCCTGGAGGTCCAAACTGTGTTTCTTGTACTTTTATAAATTAAATCTAAGGATAAAATAGTCTTCTCAAAACAAAAATTCTGTTTGTTTTTCTTCTTTGTAGAGGCAAAGTGTTAGAGAAATGTTTTTTTAAAAAAAGTCCTCCACACTGTTCTACTATAAGAAAGGACATGTCAGTACTTCTTGAGGTACTTCTGAGAGGGTTCAGATTCAATTCTTGCTTCTTCAAAGAACTGATCCTATTTTACTGCCTGAATCTCCCCTCATGAACTAGCCAGAGTTCCTTTGATTTTTGTCATTCATCACGGGCTTCTTCCCTTCATGGTTTAAATACTGTTGTAGGCTGGCAGAAATGGAGGACAAATATCCAAATCCAGTGGCTTAACATTGTCATGGCAACTACTAAACAGGGACATAGCTTGAACTAGTCCTCCCTTCCCATTCCTTGCCTTAAACAGTCATTTGTTGACTTGAACAAAATATGTGAACTAGAATAAGATATTTTTCAACTAACCAGAACTGAACACAGAAGTAATTACAGAGCAGTTTCATATTCAAAATAGATGAAGGCATCTAAGTATTTTAGTATTTTATTTCAGTGAAGTCAACACCTGGGAAGGGCAGAAGAATCCACTGAATGTAACCTTTGAGGGGATGCATGCTTGTGTAATAATTAATTCTTATTACCTGACCCTTTAATTAACTTAAATTATAAACCAAAAGTTTGTTACTGCACCTTTTGCAGGGCAATTTTTAATGCTAATTTCAATGTTGTCAGGAAATGAGTCATCAGTCACTGCCCATTATATGGGATAAAACTCTTGGGATTCAGTTCTTATCTCCAGTGTATCTGGGGCACAGTACAGCTGTCAAACATTTCATCCTACAGATAGTTCATCTTTGAAAAACGTATGATATTGCTAATAGTTCTTCACATAACTGACTGAGTTCTTCACATAATATTCCTGGAAGTCACTATCTTTTGTTTCAATATGTGTGTGTGGACCATTTCCTTCTACAAATGATTGAATGATTCTCTAGACAGACTATGCAAAAATAACACAGATTTACCACGGCAATGTGCCGATTTACCTTTGTCTTTATTTTGATATCTTACACTCCTACTCCTGCTCCAGTGTGACCATTTTTAACTGTATTAATACTTTCATGGCAGAAAGGACAGTGGATAGCTCAAAATTCCCTGTATTTTTCCTCCAACTCTTTCTTTTAAATTCAATTGACATTTGCACTAAATGACTGATAGGCATTGTGACTTCTCTAAAAGGATTTAGTTGCAAATATATTGATATAAGGTGGGTATGAGCCACGTCAGGAAAACTGGTCCTGCATTACACCCTTGATAGAAGACTGAAAGAGAATGAAACAACAGGGAAAAAAAAAAAAAAGGTTTCCAGTTACTGTCTTTTTGAGTGACTTGGTTTCCAACATCCGAGTTAAGAGTTCCTTGATAGGGTTAATACTGAGAAGCTTATACTGCTGTATAAGCAGAACTGTACTGTATTATTGCACCCAAGCTGTTTCTGCTCAGTAAATGAGATAATAAAATGAAGCTTCAGGATTTCAAACCATACATCCAATTGAAATATTAGGGGAGAAGGGTTGTTGACTTAATCTTATCAGATCATTTCTATGATAGTCAGTTCTATATACTCTATCAGTGTAAAGGATGGAAATTAAATTAGCTGTGCTGGTGTTCTACCTGAGACTGAAGAGAAGACTTGTTTTTCTTCTGGAAGTGAATCAAGCAAGTAAATCCTGACAATGAGATGAAGAGAAACATGTGCAATCTTAACTATACCAATATCAAAACTAAATAATATATTATTTGCATTTTCTTTGCTCTCTCAGTGCTGCTTTGCTCTGATATTGGCACCTGAAATGTCCTAAAAGGTGACCAGGTAGGTGGATATGCTTTTTGATAGCCCAGTGAAAAATGACCCAAAGTTAATTTCAAAACTAATTCAAGTTCATGCACACTCCATGGATATTACATAGAGTACAGTTGGCAAAAAATCTGATTTTGTTGCAAGGAACATGATTCATTCCATCACGGGTCTTTATTGTGACTTTGCACTGCATGTTTTATACCTGCTAAACAATGGAGTATGGATAAGCCCTGATCTGTAAGGGCAGAGCCAGAGACATTTGCCTCTTTCCCTCTCAAGTTTCTACCATCAGTAACACAAATGGTAACAATCATAAGGATTCTAGTGCTACTAATTATATTGGTCAAGGTGGGTGTTGGTATAATAGAATGACTGCATTTCAATTTTTCTTTTAAGGAGCTGGGAAATTATACCCAATATTTAAAGAAAACGAAGGTTTCAAAGCTGAGCACCAAAACCAGAAAGTCTCAACATACCAGGGTCTTGTGTGCACAAATGGGCCTTAACTGCCATGACCAGCCTCACCTGGAATGCTCATGCACACATAACTCTACCTGTTGGTCCATTTAAGTTCCATTTGCTTGTCTAAACCATTCTGTAAATGTACTTGTCTCCAGCCTGCTCTCTGGTCTTATTTCCTCACAGGCCATGAACATATTTTGTAGTTAACTTGTCTTCAGCTCTGTGCCCTACATAGGCCCTGGTCCTATGTTATAGCCTTGCCTCCACTTTTGTCTCCTGTTTCGTCTTCTCTTTGTCCATATGGTCACCCTTGTTTACCAGCTCAGATTCACTCATGCAACAACCCTGTCCTTGCAGCTTCCTGAAAGTAATCAGAGACTCCCTATGCCTTTTAGGTATTATGTCTTTGCCAAGTATGATCACACAGTTTTTCACAGGAACTTTATTTAAATCACCTCTTAGAACTGCCCTAAAGATTTATCCAAATAACCTTTATCATGTAGTCTGTTTTCCTGCCCTTCCTTTAGTCCTAATCTTCTTCCAGACAGTCTTGGTGTCTCGCAAGACCTATATCCCAGTGTCTTAGCATCACAGAATCATTGAGGTTGGAAGGGGACACTGAAGATGTCTAGTCTAACCTTTGCTATTCTTTGGCTTTGCACAGTCATGTCATGAATTATCTCCAACAATGGAGACTCCACAACTACTCTGGGCAACCAGAAAGGTTGTGACAATAAAAAACAAAACAAAACAAAACCAACACTTCTGAGGTTTAAATGAAATTTGCTGTAATTTAAATCGTTCTCTTTGTCTCTTGTCCTTTAACTGGAGTCACTGAGAAGATCCTGTCTCCATCTTCTTTAGTCTCTCTCATTGGGTTCTCTTACACATTTGAAAGATTGCCCAAGCCTTTGCTTGTGCTTTCTTGAAGTATCTGACATTGTTATCTTTTAGATATAAAAATAATAGCTCTTCCCCATATCTTGTTATGCATCAAGTCTCTTTTATTCTAAAATTTCCAAGGAAAAACTGCCTTACAAAAAATTCCTGGATGTTCTCGTACAGCCCAAACAGTTCAAACTTGAAAAAGACCAGTGAATACACAGTCACAATGGGAGCTAATACATATTGCTACTGACTGAATATTTTCTGAGTATCACCTTGATATTAACTACAGAACATGAATATACATGGAAAAATTTACTTTAGTAAACAAAGATTTGCAATAAGGCAGCGTTTTCTTGCATTAGATTTTCTACATTTCTATTCACTTTCCCAGTTTTCTTCCTATTTTTCTTACCCTTTTCCTTTTTTTACCTGAGCTGCTTTTTGAACATCAGTACATTTTTGCCATTGCTCCCTTTTCCCTGTTATTTTCCCATATCTTTTCCTAAGTTTATACTTCTTTTACATCCTTCTTTTTTTTTCCTTTTTTTTTTTTTTTCAGGGATAACAGGGTTGAGGTCAACATCTGGGTGCTAAAAGGCAGACATTTTGAAGTACCAATTTAAAACACGTCAGCTGAGGAGCTAGAAAATTGTGAATCACCTTTTGAAAGTGCGAAATATGTAATTTGGGCTCCATTGCAATTTAGCACAGTCCTTGCTTATATTTCTGCAGCACTGCCTGAGAGGGTTGTTGACCCTTTATAATAAAGCTTTCTAATGTGGCATAAAGTCCAATGATCTGACAGATGCCTGCAGAAAACTGAGTAGCACATTTACGAGTTCAGTCAGAGCTTTAGTATGAAGGACTAAAAATGACAGCTGAGGGTAGGAGGCAATTAGGTTATATACTCTGAGGATCTGAGATGAAGAAAACTACTGTTTTGGGAAGTCTGCTCAGCTTCTGAATTCTGTTTTGAAATGGATTCCTTTATAGGCTGATACATCAGCCTGGAGACTCAGTGTGGGAGTATTTCATGGAATTAAAGAAACCAAAAGGTGGTCTGGAGGTCACCTTCTACAGCCTCCAATTCAGAGTGGGTCTGCTGCCTTCTCAGTTATATCCTTTTAAATCTGTAATGCAAGGGGATGCAGAAAGGTAGCAGTTCACAGTTCAGAGTTAACAGATAAGTATTTTCCCTTTGAATTTTCTCAGGAAAACTTTTGTAATGGGAAAGACAATTGCTTAAGAAGTCACCTGATAACAGCTTCTGCAGCTGGTCACTTTCTGAAGCATGCCAGAAGGACATATAACAAGGGATAAGGAAAGTTTTCAAATAGCTTTTCAACTACTTTTACTAGTTTAAGACGAGTGGATCTGTTTTCCCAAAAGCAGGATAAGATGGAATGAAAGGCGTTGTGTTCAATGTATTGTAAAATTAGAGGATGCATTCCCCATAGTGTGGTTTTGCCAAACTGTGATGGGCTTAACAGCTATGGAGAGAGGCCTTGGCATTGTAAATGAGAAGGAACAGTTTTAATTGACTGTGTACATTTCCGCAAAATTTAATGCCTCTATTGCTAACCAGATTTGACAGAGATCTCTGAATATCTGTCCAGTTTTGTGCTAAAGAGCTGTGACTTGTACAAGAGGCTTCCTACCTTGTCCTGCTATGGCAGGCTTTTTTTTATCTCTGTGTTTCTCTTTCATTTCTCAAGCTTTCAGAGTTTGCAGGGAGAACAGATTAGGTAGTGATGTTCAGCTGCCCCACTAAACAATGAAAAATAATCTGTGCAAACACTGAAATACAACCTGGGCATTCAGCAAGAGTCCCTTGCACACAGATTTGTTTCTGTACATCAAAACCTGGCAAAATGAACTTGTGCCTCCAGACTCACTACACAGGAACTGGATTGATGATCTTACTGCACACATTGTGTCCTTCGCAAGTACCTCTTATAATTCCTTTAATTTAGAAGGCTTTCATAATATGAATAGATCAAAGAAAGTAATGTAGCCTGCTGTCTTCACCCACACCTTTCATGTGACTGCAAAGACCAGCTTATTATTTCTCTAGGATTCTCAGTGAGGACTGTGTGCTAACTCCCAAGATTACAGTTTTCACATAGCTACTTGTTAACTTCTAAGGAGACTTCTAAGACTTTGAAAATAGAAAGAAAAAGAGATCTACTCCAGCTACAGAAGGCAAAACTCCAGTGATAAGGCTGTCAACAGTAACTCAGTGAAGAAATAAGAAGGTAAGAACATTAGAAAATGCACTCAAAGCCACGTTCCAATCAGACAAGTGTTCTGTCTCAGTGGTAGTAGGAGATACAGTTTAAATATAAAATATAATCAGTGAAGTTACATGATTTTTATGACAATTTTAGATAAATCTTACTAAAGGAAACCATGTTGTTATCCAATTTTAACGTGTAACTGGGAAAAATTAAAGCAGATCTGAGGGAATGGTATTTGGTCCAGTAGAAGCAGCAACAGAAAATGGGCATTTGAAGGAATCATGAATATGATCATGGAGAAATGTAGAAAACCCCCTAATATTCTTGTGATAAAATCTGTGTCTTTGGAGTAAATTATGCACTGAATGTCA
This sequence comes from Megaceryle maxima, assembly GCA_024605025.1. Lineage (NCBI taxonomy): Eukaryota > Metazoa > Chordata > Aves > Coraciiformes > Cerylidae > Megaceryle > Megaceryle maxima. The sequence goes on along the minus strand of JANHGN010013612.1, from coordinate 265 downwards.
TAAGGTACAATCATGCAGTGATGTATGTAATATTTTCAAGGTTTTTTTTATTAGCTGGTATGTCTGGAAAGACTGTTCCTACTTCATATTTACCACAGATTCACATGGAGAATTGACTATTTAGTACACCTACAAAGTCTGGAAAATGAGATAGTGTATTGGGCCTGACTGAGCTGGAGTTAATTTTCCCCAGTGCTGTGCTTTGCACTGAGAGCTGGAAGGGTGCTGGTAACACACCCATGTTGTGGCTATTGCTGGGCAGGGC
>JANHGN010013611.1:0-44934 GCA_024605025.1 Megaceryle maxima | reverse complement strand
CTTTGGGGAGGGAGGGGGGTTAACAGAGAGCGTCTGTTAGGTCTAAGGGGCTGCCCTGACCCTAAACCGTGACAAGTGTGAACTGATGTATTGGATCAGACAAAGGATCTACCACACTATCCTGCCCTTAATAGGGACCATAAGTGGATACTAAAGGAAAAATGTAAGAACAGGAGAAACATATACTGGTCCTTCCCCCAGAATACCCTTCCAATCTCCGCAGCTTTGCAATTACCTTGCATTTATAACAGCCCAAGACTTTTTTTCAATTGGTCCGTCACTTTGGGAGCCTATGTACACTTTTAGCATTTGCAATGTCCTAGCGGAGGGATTTCCAGAGTTTAACTATGCTCAATTCCTTTTGTTTGTTTTCAGTTTGCTACGTGCCAGTTTCAGCTGATGGCCATCTAATTATTTATCAAAGTAAATAATAATTACACTTCTCATTCACCTTTTCCATTCTGCTCACGATTTTTCAAAAGTTTTTCACCTCTCCTTTTTCATTTCCTCTTTGGGCTGGCACAAAGAAAACAGAGTCTAAATTGGCTACAGCTAAATAGGGAATAAAATCAAATCATCTAAGCAACAGAACAAACAGCTTTTTTAATTCTGCCAAAAATTTTTATGTAGTTTTAAGATGGAACTTTCACTATATATGTAAAAGTCTGCATGCTACAATTGTCAAAAAAAATCCCTACCAGAGTGACTAAATAATCCACATTGCTTTGGTTCTATATTCCTCAAAATAACCCCTAATCTCACCATTTTTTGGTTGTATTTTGTATTTTCAAATGTGGAAAAACCCAGTGCTGCCTTCAAGTTTACTTCAAGCACTGGTCACTTTAAACCATTGTAGGGCAAATTATTAAGAGAAAATAAAAGCTTAAAAAGAAAACTAGGACACAGCTTTCATTGCAACAGTTACTTTCAGTGCTGACTAAAACGTTACTCATTTATTACAACTGCCAGTACTTTCCCTAAGCAGAGGTATGCCACAAACCCTACCCTGAGGTACTTTCAAAAGAAATTAGGTAAGTCTGAAGCTACAGAAAACCAAAGCTGATTAAGATGGTGATAATTTTTACAAAATACATAATCATCATTTTACAGAAAAGGTGGAGGTGCTTTTAAGTGGCCTTGGTTAATTTTAAAGGTCATTGTGAAAGACAAAAAAATCTTCATGTGCTACTTTTGAAACATCATGCAGATCACTTTCTACTTTGAAGCTAGGAAACAATGTCTTTTCCAACTGTATCTTCCATATCTTCTACTCTTCATAAGCAGGGGGGAAGGGGAGAAAAAAAAAAAGGGGGGGGGGGGGGAAAAACATCCACATATGATTTGGCAATCAGAATCAGCCGATTATTTCATGTTTTTTAGTATAAAATGATACATTGGGGCAGGGGGAACAGTAAATCAATACAGTGAAACAATTAGAGAAAGTCCTCCTTCCAGGAAAGGCCTCAACTTATGCATGAGTGCTAAACCACCAGATGTGCTTTGTGACAACACTAGCACATGGAGAGGGAGCTTATTGTATCAGTTGCAGTGACTGTTGAAAGCCATCTAGTACCGAAGATACTGCAAATCGTTAAGGGAAGATAAAAATCAGTAATTTTCATCCATCCAAAATCTGTGGATGTAGCTTGCCTCTAAAGAGCAACTGTGTCCAAAAAGCAGTTACCTGCTGGAAGTACTTGTCACAGTTAATGTATTCCTTATCATGGGAATCTTGCAGCTTATTTGTTTTGATGTACTGCCAGAGAGCCTGGATGATAGCTGACCGGGTCTGTGTGTGTATCCCCAGCAAACGGGCTAATCGTGGGTCCAGTTTAAACTGTGGAGGCTGTAACAGAGAAAGAAGGAGATGGCAATAGAGAGAAAAGCAGACAGATACACAGGTATGAAGTTTCAGCTTGAATTCTCAGGGGTCTCTGTTCCTCAGGAGAAGCACCCCAATTCAGAGGCAGAGATTGCAATAATCCTGGTTGCTCAGATGTGCACCACTGGCAGGGCTCTGGAAGAACTAGGTCTAGGGTTTGAAAAGAAAGAGGAACATTATACATGTGCTATGTACACAGAATACCTGTATCACATGCTTTAAATATCAACAGCTTGCACGCAGACTAAGGAAAGGGTTTTCCTTTTCAACACCGATGCATAATTTGACTTAAGGCAATGGGAGAAGAAAAAGAACAGTCCTTCCTGGGAACTACTAGAGGTTAACTGTAGACAAAGAAAATGAAGTCACGATGACGCGCCTACCGTTGCTAGTAATTGCTCAGCTGCCTCACATCAACAAAGTACCTTGGAACTCCGATTTTCAGACATGTTCCTACCATTCTTCTGCTTACCAGAAAATCTACTCAACCACAAGTCAATTTTTAATCCTGACCTCTGTGATACAACTCTTCAACTACCCTCTTCTGCATCTCTAATAATATACATCCCTTGGATACTTTGGAGTTTAAAGCCTCTGCAAGTGTGTACCCATACTCATATTTAATGTTTGCCACACTATTAGGCAAGGATTACTCTGGTGGTACCAGGTGACCCATCGCTAGCTTTATAACAAATCAAGATTTAAGCATAAGAGAACATCTGTTTTAAAGCATAAGTTTATAACAATGGTGAGCATAACAAACATCATTATATTGTCCTAACAATAAAGATTCTCACTGGCTAGAGCAGCATTTCAGTTAGCGCATGTGCTCCCTAAAATTAATAAAATTTCCTCTCTGTCAACATACAATGGAGTGTCTTCATCCTGCACAGAGGGGAAAGAGAAAGGCACAGAATGAGTTCTTAAAGTTAGACAGTCAAAATGTTTTCGATACCAAAGTGTCATTGAAAAGGAAGATCCCATCTCCTCACAGCAGTGCTTTTCTATCAGTTTCCTTAAGACAGCAGCATTTGTTTCAGGGGTGGTTTCAGTCAGATTAGTGAGCTCCACTACTGCAAATCTCCATCATTTGTGCCAAGAGAATGGAGACTGTGGCAGTGCATGCCCACGACTGAAATGCAAGTGGATTTTTGGAGCTAAGCTACTCCTTACGGCGGCTTAAAACACCTTGAAACTGTGCCCAGGAGCTTCTTCTGTATTTGATCCCAAGGCAGAACAACCTCATTTTGCCTATTGTTTTTTAGTTTGTTTCCTATGACTGGGAAGAGGGAAGTGATTTGGAAATTAGCTTTCAAATGGATCAGTTCCTTGACTCGTTTTGTGTTCAGCCCACAAATACTACAATAGAACCAATACTGGTGAGAGAGAAGAGCAGGAATGCCTAACAAGGCCTAAGAGTAATGGCCAGTCTAACCTTTGCAAGGCAACATTGTCTTCCCCGGATTAGGGTGACAACGTAACCAAAATTTAACAAACCAGGAAAGCCATTTAGCCTGCTCTGAAGAAAAGGCTGCCACAGCTATACTCAGTGAGTTCTGGTACCACTAGCAAAAGCCACTCCTTTGAACGTCTGTACAGGATCACACATAACTCAGGTGCAACTGCCTATTGTCTAAGAAGCCAGATGTGAAAATACATATTCTTTCTGCAGGTGGGCAATAAAAATACTCATTCTCATAGCAACAAGAACAATATTTTGCTAGACTAGAATAGAAACTTACTTGATGTGTCCCCTTTTAATTTTAAATAATCTGTCAGTTCGGTATCATTCTAAGCTCAGTGAAACTATGTGACGTTTTGAGTCCAAGTGCATTGATTTTTAACGTACATGACAGGATGAATCTGCTCGGTTGCACTATGTCCCGATGGTTGTGTTTTCCATGCCAAAAGCGGTGCACTGACCTGGTAGTCCAACATGAGGAGTAATGTGCACCGCACGCTGACATCACCAGGTCTTTTCACCTGGAAGCCATCTGTTTCCTGGGTCGTGGGAGTTCTGTGCCACTGCCAAAGGCAAAAACAGTTAAGACAGTCATTTTTTCACCGACATCCACGGAAATGCACCTTGCACAGCATGCTATGCGAGAATAAGACAAGTACAAGCCTTCTGAAGGCCCAAGAAAAACCACAACAACCCCCCTCCAAATCGCTTCTTGCTCTGCCCTTACAATTCAGCTTTAGTGCACAATCTGTTCTGCTGTTAGCATGCTTTACTTGTTAGGAAAAACTCACACAATTTTTACACCATTTCACACATTCTGTTCTAAGCCGTGCACAAACTACATCACTACCGCATCTATGTTTTAGACTATATAGATTCTGTTGGCAAACATTCTTAAAAAAACTATGGAATTTTGAAGGCTTTGAAAATAAATTAAACTAGATAGTGAATGCAAAGAAACTTAAACAAGGTAAGCAATGGGCACAGAGCTGTTTAGATGTGCTGCAATCAGATTTGTATGCAGAGGGTGCGAGACCTTCTTACCTCCACAAGATGGTTGTCAGGTCCATAAAGATCTTTGTCCAGTTCAATAACCAAACTCTTAAAAAAAGATGAAAATTTCCGTTTCTGTTTGCTGAGCTGGGGAATTAGAAGAAACAGAAATGTTTAAAGGTGGCATATATTAGCTTGTGCTCTGTGCTTCCTTCTTAGGCTTTCTCTTTGTCATATAGACAGCAAGTGTGATCAACAATTTCCTCTGACAAATGCAAATCATAAAATGGCTTAGGCTGGAAGGGACCTTAGAGATCATATAATCCAACCTCCCTGCCATAGGCAGGGACTCTTCTCAACTAGACCAGATTGCTCAAGGCCTCATCCAATCTGGCCTTGAACACCTCCAGGAAGGGGCATCCACAAGCCCTCCGGGCAAAAAAAGATGCAAAAAACCTCAACAGTGGTGGAACACTGCACACTTCAGGGAAGATTTCCCTGACACTCCTAATGTTACTGGAGAGGACTGGCTTGTAATGTAAACACAGCACTTGTGAGAGTGGGTCCAGTGGAGCCCCAGCAATGCTGTGAGGGCTGGAACCCCTCTGCTGGGAGACCAGGCTGGGAGAGCTGGGGGGTTCAGCCTGCAGAGGAGAAGGCTCCAGGGAGACCTTCTGGGGGCCTTTAAGGACTTCAAGGGCCTGTCAGAAAGACAGGGACAGACCTTTGAGCAGGGCCATGGGACAGGACAAGGAGTGATGTTTTAAACTAAAAGAGGGGAGATTTAGCTTAGATATAAAGAAGAAATGTTTTACAATGACATTGATGAAACACTGGTCCAAGGTTGCTCAGTGAGGTGGTCGATGCCCCATCCCTAGAAACATTCAAGGCCAGGTTGGACAGGGCCTTATCCCTCCCTCCGACTGGACAAACTAGCTGCAACAAGCCAACGCTGCCATTCGGCGACGCCTTGTCCGACTTGATGTCCCCAGTAAAGCCCACCACACCACGGGACAATTTCTAGATCCTTGCAAGCCCCAGTGAAGGGCAGGTAAGTCATACGTCATCCAGGAGTTTCCCCTCCACTCGCAGCTCCCATGAAGCAATGCTGCCATCAGAGTCATCAGCATCAGATTTTGCAGGATTAAATGTGTTGGAGATGTAGAGTCTCAGTTTCCGCTTTTGCTGTTAAACAAATAGAGAAAAGTACACATGCAGTTTAAGTCCAAGACCTGAGTAAGCCACGGGAAAGGCGGTAATTACACATTTAGTGGAGAATCTGCGTGTTTAGTACAGTTGCACCAGCTTATACTAGAATTTAAGATTCGGTTATGTAAAAGAAAATACGTGGGAAAGCTGAACTCAAAACAAGGGGGTGCAGGGCCAAGCCTACAAGACTCTACATCTTGTACTTCTGGACCAGATATCTGAGAAATCACTGTAAGAAAAGCATGCCATGATGACCTTCCTGTCTAGATCCCAGCTGGAGCGCTATGACTCAACTGCCTTTCACCCTAATCAAACATTCTGCAGCTCCAATGTGCAGTGAGACCCGAGTGGAGGGAGGCACTGTCCTCCATTCCTAACCCAGGTGCTCAAGTCTGAGAGACATACAATCATGTCTACCCTGTCATCATTTTTACAGGCTATCGAAGGTTTCCTTGCTTATTGGCATGTTATTTCTCAGTGCACCCCTCTCCCACGTACCACGTGGAAAACCTGGACGTTAACTCTGATGCGCAGAAAAAGAGATCGCCAAAAATTTCTTCGGGACTCTAATCTCAAATACCCATTCATAATAGAACAATGAAAAGGCTACAGTTGTCAAGTTAATGCAGTCAAAACAATCTTCATACAACTTAAGAAAGGAGGAGTCTTGAAGAGCTTTTACGCTCACACATACAGGAGAGAAGGAAGTTACACCAGGTCAGGAAATGAAAAATCCAATATAGCCTAGGTAAATGTGAGCGGCAGAGATGTATGGCTGAGGAGGAACAAGAAAATGACTACATTTTGCCAAATCTAGAGAAGACAGTGACGGAAAGGTTTGATGGAAATGGTGTGTCAATAATATGCGCTGACAGAGAAGAGGATTTTCAAAAGTGCCAAGAGTCCAGGAAATGACAGCTTAAGCCAGATAAGAACAGGCAGAGAGGTAGAAAAATATACCTTAAAATTCATATTCTCTCTCCATTCTTTCCTAACAGATTTCTGTTGCTAAAGTGCTCTTTCATTATATAAAATCTGGGGGTTTTAAAGAATCTTTACTTGGTGCGCAGGACTTGTGACAAACAGCACATTTCTAAAATCCCAGCTCTTCAAATTAACTTCCACATTTTTATGCACGATTCCTAAATTTTATCCTCATCTGAACTATTTGTAAAACTGTATCTACAAACATAAGCAGCTTTTTTTCTTAATAGTTCCTCATAGATACTCTACCGGTATTTCAGGTTTATATCACTGATGCATTTCCACTTCTTCTGATTTCCAAAGACATTGTCTCCATTCTCTCTTTTGCCCTGGAAAATTCTTCTCTCCTTCTATCTCCCCATATCCAGACAGGAATTGAGTCTATTTCCTCCAAAGTCTGACATTTCATCATCCTCTGCAACAACATCCTTATTCAAATCTGTATCTTTTAGAAGTCTTCCTTTCTCCTAGCTTTCAGGCTCTAGCTGCCTTGTACAGTCCACCCAAAACCAAGTTAGTAACAACACTTGACTCCACTGTGAAATACAAAATACATCTCCCTCATACTTTTTTATTGCTTCCCTTTGCTAACCCCTTATCACTTTTCACTGAGTTCAGAATCGCACCAACACGGGAAAAACACCGGTAGACAGTTCTATAAAAACTTCAAGAACAGCAAGAAAAACCTGCCAAAAAAGTCAAACAGATGTTACAGAGGAATAAACCAGAGAATATTATGCACAACAGTCTATAAAAGCAGCTATAGCAGCTTATTTGGCAGTTCTCTCCTCTCTCAGGAAGAGCATGGGGATGCGTATACTGACGGGTGATAAGAATGGCTGGGGACATTGCAAAATTCTTTCTCTGCCATCATTGGGAGGACTGAACTTTCTACCTAAGAAAAGAGAATGTTAAAGAACCTGAAATACATATTTAAAATATGGGACGATCTGAAGAAGGAGATGTAAGTATTTGAGTTTTCCTTATCTCACAATGCAAAAAGCGGAAGACATAAAATCACACCACAAGGCCATACATAAATCCAAACCTGATCAACGAAAGTTTGTCACGTATGCTATACGAAGCATAATGAAACAGAGTTAACCCCCAGAACTCACTGTCAGAGAACATGGATTTAGAACTTGCAGGCTTTTAAGCCAGAAATGACTTTATTGTCCCGTTCAATTTCCTGCGCAACACAGGCTCTAATCATTCATCAAACAGGACAGCTCTTCTTAAAGGACACTCAGTGTTGACTTAAAGACTTGACATAATGAAAAATCTATTAGATCTCTGCTATCTTGCTTTAGTGGTCATAAGTGTACACATTAATCAGTCTCAATTGGTCTATTTTGGAAATATCAGCTGTTGGACCAAAGCCAACAGCTCTTAAAAAAAAAAAAACAAAAAAAAACAAACAAAAAAAAAACCAACACCACACCAACCAAACCACCAACCAACCAACACCAACAAAACCAAGCAGAGGCTGGAGTGGTTATCTTATATACAGATCCCAGGAATATTCAGTCATGTCAATATATGAGATTTTTTTATTAGATGTCGGACATTTCTGTGTCACTATAAAGTGATATCTGATTACTGGAATTTAGGTGGAACTGTTACCTTGTTGCCACATACTTACCGTTGGAAGGGTTTCTGGCACCTTCCTATTAAGTATTTAGTGCTAGAGCACATTACCCAGAGAGGCTGTGGAATCTCCCACCTTGAAGATGTTCAGAAGCTGTCTGGACATGGTCCTGGGCAATCAGCTCTAGACTGCCTGGCCTGAGCAAAGGGGTTGGACAAGATGACCTCCAGAAGTCCCTTCCACCCTCAACCATTCTCTAATCCTGTTACTGGTCACTATTGGTAAGCACACTGGTCCACATCTGCCTCATAATTCTTGTTACCTCTGCACGTGGGAGAGGGAGGTTAACTGCACGATTTAACCATGGCCTCAACAAATATTTAAGCTAGTTTGTGATGGGTTAAGAATGCACATAAACTTTGCCTGTTTGTGTCAAGGCTGAGGAACATTTTGCCCAGTGGCTGGATTCAGTCCTCACTAGTTAAAAGCAGAGTAAGGCTGTGGGCACAGTCTCCGACAGCGAGTAACTATGCAGGCAACAAGCCAACCAGTAACACAGGCTGGCATAGTTCCGTTGTCAACTTGGTCCTCTCCATACTAACAAACAGAAGAACCCCAGATCAGTCTAGAGAAGACAACCTAGGAACTCCTAGGGCCAAGCTCAGGGGTGTCCAAAACAAGGTGAACTCGCCTAAAACCCACTGACTCTGAGGTGACCTTCAAGAGCTTGGGCGACTGCAGATCAACATACATGTTAAGGCTAAGGACGATAAGACAACCACAAGCCATGACCTGACTCTCCCAGTGTATAACCGCATACTAACTGGAGGATGAAACTGCTGCCAGACCAAGCTCCTCACACTACAAAAACTGTAAGCTATGTGGCTTTTTTCCTTTTTGTTTTGTAAGTGTTATGGCTGATGATTAAAGATGAGAAAATTCCTAATGCAATTACCTCAATAAATTATTTTTCTTTAAATTGAAATTGCCATAAATTCTCACTTTCTTTCAAGATATTTCTACTTTAAATAGCTATAGCAGCATTTCCCCTAAAGAGCTCTAAAATATCTTATCAAAACACCTGTAGTGCTTGACAGAGTACACCAATGGGCCCTAGGGTCACTGAGCTAGCAGTCCAGGTCATGGTTCTGTACCATGTAATGCTTTTCAGAACCCATGGAGATATCATTTCAAAAATTAAATCTTTGTTATTTCCCCTTGATTTGGGGAAGTTTTGCTTCTCTGACAATTGAAACCTCTTTTTAGTTTCAAGCCTAGCATTTATTCAGTCACCCTTTCCCCATTTGTTCTTGTGCCAGCATTGTCCTTCAGCCTAAATATTGATACTTTTCTTCCTCTCTACCAAAAATGCAGCCACTCCCAGTCCCTCCCTGGTTTGTTTTTTTTGGTTTGTTTGAGGTTTTTTTGTTTTCTTTGGGTTGGTTTTTTGTTTGGGGTTGTGTGTGTGTGTGTGTGTGTGTGTGTGTTTGCATATAAAAGCCAACGGGCACTCAACAAGGTGAATTTTCCTTTCCCTAGGTTCATCCAGCAGCTCTTTTTTTGTATGATCATTCTAGTGTGACCTGTTCACTTTAAGCATTGATGACACTGTATTCCAGCTTTAACAATCAGATGAGATGTCACTAGGGTCTTCTGCGGTAACACTAGAACTCTTCTGTTGCTACAGGGAATTCCAGTTACTGACCTATCCTAAAGATTTTTTTTCTCTCAGTTATATAGTAAGATTTTTATTATCAAAATAATAAACTTCACCATTAATGAGGTTTCAAATCAACTGGCAACTATTTTATAGCAGAAATTCTTCCAATTAATTCCAGACTGCACCAAGACCAACATGACAATCACAGGAAAGGAAGCACACTGCCCATGCATTGCAGATGTCAAAGTGCAGAGGGGAATCTACAACAGCTAAAGAGTGACAGAGCTGCCACTGCTCTCAGTTATCTTACATTTTATTTAGTAATCCCCACCTCTTTCTCCATAACATCCCATGAAGAATGAATAAAACACTTTGCCCAAGTTGGGGTAAATGATGCCTACTGCATCTGTCGATGGAAGGGAGCGCAGGTTTGAATCTAGGAGATGAATGATAGTATGTTTCTGAGTATGACACAAAAATCTCCACAAATTATGTGTTCTTCTGCCCCTAAAAATATCCCTTGGATGCTTGAGGTTTAGTAGTCAGTAGACAAAAAAGATGAGAGTGTCTTAGAATGACAGAACTGGAGGTGCTGTGGCCACAAGGCACACTGAGTAAAAAACCCAGTCTTGCCTGAGAGGGCAGAGGACCAGGCAGAAACCTTACTGTTTCAGAAAAGATGTAAATTCCTTTCTGCCAACAATCCCCCAGCAATTTCTCAGTCACCTTAAAAGCTGAAAGCGGGGAAAGAATCCCAATTTACAAAACCAGGGATAGAGACATCACGACTGTATTCAGACACTACTACTCTTTTTTAACCTAAAAATGGAGAACATGGGAGTAGATCGCTTAGTTGAAGGAACTGCAACTACGTACAGGTCTGGCAAACTAAATGTCCCACACCAGTTCCCTGTTTAAGAGGGACAGTCCCTGGATAACAGTCTCTAGTTTGGGCGAGAGCAAACTATTGTCTGTGGTGCCAGGGTGTGGGATGGGTGACTAGATGTCCTTCTTTTAGCCAGGTGACCCCCAATTCAAGCCTTCGTATGCAAATCATCTCAGTCTTAAAATTATGTTTACTCTGACACCTGACTAGTTATCTCAGGCTTAGCCAGCAGAGAAATAGGAACATTTTAGGGCATGATATATCTATATTCTTTCAAACATCTCTTTCTGCATGAGAAGATCTGTGCCCTGAACTCCCTGCCTACACTGACTAAATCTCTCAACTATAACCGGAGCCTGGAGTGACTAGTTTACATATAAATATGACACAGATGTCTGTATTTAGCCTAGTAACTCCCACTCCCAAAGTCCACCATTGCCTTAGCTGTCCAGATTTTCAGTAATGCATCGCCCCTTAATGACATTTACTCGTCTGGAGTTGAGCAGAAAACAGTTTCTGTTTCCTTCAGGCCACAGAGCTTGCTGTATCTGTACCTCCAGCCACATCACAGTCAAACCGCCCTGTCTGCCCGACTCCCTCCTAAAAAGTCCTTTCTGGAATTCCGAGCACATGAGCGGGTGGGTCTTCCATAAAGTCAGAACAAGGACTTTTGCGACAAGTGGCATGCAGCAAATGCTGCTCTGCAGATGGGGAATTCTATGACTCTCATGACAGATGCAGTCCAAGAATGTGGGACTGGCAGAAGAAGAGGACACACTGTCTCCAATGGGCAGAAAAAAGACAAGGCAAAATCTGGACTGGAAAAGCTGGCCGCTGAGAGGGATGCAGCAGAGGGAGCCAGCAGGTGGTGAAAGCCGTTTCCCCCCCTTCAACCAACCTCACAGCCCCAAGGTCTCCTTGCTTCCCGAGCAATCCCACAGCTGTCACCTGTTTCAACAGCACAACTATTCACAGAAGATTCAAGGAGGATCAATAGGCCCAGCAGCATCTTTTATGCACTGTCCTCAATAAAGTGTTTAAAGCATTTTCTAATGTTTTCAGTGTTTAGTGGTGGGTTTGGCAGCGTTAGGTTAAGTTGGATTCAATGATCTTAAGGGTCTCTCCAACTGAAATAATTCTGATTTCTCCCTAAAATTTCTCCAGAGTAATTAGTCTTCAGACAGCAAAAAACCTGCCTGAGCAACACTAGACCATAAACTTGTGGTTTCCAGAGGCTGTTTCTAGCTACAACTCCATCACTGTGACCAATATGATAACTGCAATTGCAACTGATAATTCTGAGCAGTTCTGCATATTCCCTACATAATGACACATACCTCAGACAAATGTAAATTTTTCCTAGGATTACAATCCCTGTTTGGAAACCACTGTTTTAAAGCAAATATTTCAAAATTACAAGAACTTTGATAAGAGATGTAAATACAGAGATAACTGCTATTACCAATGCTCCAGCTATAATAAAATTAAAACACTTAAGATCAGAACACCACAAATTTATCTAGGCTTAACTCTGACAGATCTTAAATTTGACAGCTGCTACATGCTAACTCTAGACATGAATTTGAAAAACATCTGTTTAATCATTCTTTAGATGTTAAGTAGCTGATATTTAAAATGTGTTTGCTGAGAACTAGACAGAAACATAATTTGTTGGCTACAGCCTCTGTACAGTGTCATGCCTCCTGTACTTTTGCCCATTACAGGCCCTGAATATCTCCACTGAAGAGCTTAGAGCTGGAATCTCATGTGATGGTCAAATCCCTGGTTAAAGAGTTTGCCACAGAACTGCCGGCAGATTTATGAAAGTGAGTCTAAGTCTTCAATTACTTTTAAACATGGGCAAGTTCCCAGCTAGTTTTAAATAACAGTGTTCTACCCACATCAAGAGGCTAAGACAAATTATTCCTTCCGAGAGTCTAAGCTACTACATACATTTTTTGACTACAAACTTCTGATTTAAGCCGCCCACGCTTTGTTTTCCTATCTATAAAACACGTATGTTATTGGAACTTATTTCCTTTTTTTTTTGTTGTTTCATAAATAGCAAGTGGAAAAACATCAGAGGTAAAAGCTTTCTACATGTTATCAGATATCTGTACAGTGACAAACAGAATGGAATCTTGATCTTGGCTGGGCCGATGCCCATTACTGCCGTACAGACAAGAATGACAGCTTTACTTCACAGTAGACATACAGCTACAAAATACTTCATACTACAGGATTTCCTCTATGAATGAGTATGAGCATTCCGTGGAGTCACAAGAACTTAAATAAGACGTGAAAAAATTCTTCACAAAGAGTGGCCAAACATCGGAACAGATTGCCTGAAGACGCTGTGAAACCTCCACTCTTAGATATTTTCCAAACTTGATTTTCGAGGCCTTGACAACCCTGTTTCAAGCAGGAGGTTGACCTAGATGACTTCCCCAGTTTTCTCCTACCCAAACTTTTCCACGATTCAATTGAAAAGACTCAGAAACTTAGGAAAAGACCATTTCGGTAGGATTTTATGAACAGTAAAGTGCTGGACTTGATCTAACAGAAATTGCAGAAAATGTCCTCCATTCTTTTCTCACACGAATTATCCTTTTACAGACTTTGTAAATGCGTACATTTTTTCAGGATCTTTAATATTTTTTCTGTAAGTAATTCTTCCCATTGTATGTTCTGTTATGCCACAAGTTTAGCTTTTGACTGAATTCTAATAGGAAACTTAATACATCTCTTCAGCACATCCCTCTAATCTCTTATTTTCTTCTTTTGCATCATTTCAACACAAAGTCCCAGAAACAGTGCTCATTTATGCAGAAGGTATTACTCCCCTTATTAAAGGCTTTCGGAAGCTAGAGATAGTAATACCTACAGAATTTTCTCCACTGCTTTTCCATGTATGCTGCTCTCCAGTTGCTTATTCTTAGGAGCTTTGTCTGATTGGTTTCAAAATATCCCCGTTACCAGGACTTTCACTGGAAAGATCATTCCACCATTTAATACAAGAATTATTTCCCCCACCCCCAGCTCAATCGACAAATTTTTCATGACATACCTTCATTGGCCTCTTCAGCGCTTCCTGAATATCCACACGCTTCCGCATAATGGTCTGGTCCAGCTTGCGTTCAAAGGCCAACAGATCCATGTAGGCCTGGGACTCAGGAACCAGCTCCCGGATCTGAGAAGGAAGCAAGGAATATCCAAGCACTGGAAGCTAGAATCTGCTGTGTTCTGGAGCAGTAACACTGACACCGCCCCAGCCCTCAGGGGAAGGTATCCCTAAGACAGCAGTTCCCAACTAAGCGAGGCAGGTCTCAGTGGCATGGTACGGCGTGCGACTGAAAAGCTGGAGCAGAGGACTAAGGCTCATGAACTCTGCAAGACCCCAGCTGGATCCACAGGGCCTGAATCACAGCTGCTCTTTTTGAGTGAGGCTCAGCTACAAGCAGCCTGGGAGCCACAGCTCTCAGCAATGCAAAGCACAGTGAATTCGTCCTGTTTAAACTAAAAAAGTGCTGGGTCTCGCTAGACAAAAAATAACAGGTGTGTGTTCATGTTGATTTTTTTAAAAATCAAACATGTTACCCATACTAAGTAAAAACTGCCATTTTGGAAGTCAACCCTCACCAACACATCTTCTTGCCAAGGTGAACCTGACCTTAGCATCAAAGCTTCAACAGGACCAGCTACTAAGTGTTAACTTAGGATCCTGCCAACTTTCATTGGTATTTTAAATACATTAGCTAAACTACATTAGTTTTGTTAACAAACTCCCTTTTTATTTTCCCTTTTCCAGGGAAATTAGCAGAGGTGGTGATGTGAAGTAGGTTAGGCAGAAGAACTAACGAGCTGAGCTTGGAAATGGGCAGGTATATCCTTACATGGAAAAGTAGGTTCCTAATTGGGAAAGCTCATGCAGGCAAACGATGAAAGAAAGGAACTGTAAGTAGTTCTAAACCTACTGGACCGCCTTGTCTATTTCTATGATACTCACTCAAGCTTTCACCTATATAACTACAATATTTAGCTGTGAGAATACTTCTGTTCTATAGGAATTAAAACCTAGTTGATATTCTCGTTTTGCTTTAGAATCAGAAGTCTACAGTTTTAATTTGGTGCAAGACCAAGCGTTTATGCGAGAGACACTAGGCACACACCTGTTCACTGCATTCCACAAGGGCATAGGAACTATAGCGTGAGGTCATCCCAGCAGCTGCCACACACACAACCCTAGTACTGTGTCTCTGACGGCATTTGAGTTATTGCCCTTTTGCACCTATAACCGCCTGAGGCACAGAATTCCAGAACTTCCAGTGTGCGAAGTACCACTTCCTTGTGCTCATTTTGAGCCTGTCCTCTGTTAGTGTCATTTGATGCCATCTTTTTGCACAGCTGGAGCAGCAGTGGGCACACATTTCTCCATACTCCTCATGCATTTTACAGGCTTTTTTGTCATCCCTTCCTTAATATTTGTCTTTTCCAGCACTGAGAGGAACAATTCTTCCCTTTTGTACTTAGACAGATCAAGACTATCAGATAAAAGTCTCTTTCAGCGGTATTTGTTTGTTGTTTGGTTTGAGACGGTAGAACACCCGCTCTATTTGCAGCAGGGCTGACACTTTGGAGAAGCAGAAACCATGGAGCCAAAAACTCTGTTCATCTTTAGCTGTACCACTGCATTTTTAACCACTTGTATTCTTTCACACAGTTTTACTATCAGCAGAATAATAGAAGACCATGAGCATTTTTAAGAGCGAAGCACAAGGAGCAAGCACTGCCCTGGAAACATCAAGGAGCTGCCAGAAGGCTTGCAGAAGAAAGACAGCTAGGCAATACTTCCTCCCCGCAGCAAATGCACATCTTTGGACCCAACAAAATACCCCAATGCTTTTATCCTGTACCACAAAGAAGAAAAGATTCCTCCGTTCCTTACACACAGGGAAAATTAACCACACTGTACTGCAGTCAATTAAAAATTTGGGGGTCAGAACATAGATTCAGTCCTTTAACCCCCAGTACCAACAGTCAGTCCATGAGCTCCTAGGCACATGGCAAAGCAGGGAGCTGGCCTACAAAGCCATCAAGATAAAGCATATACTGCAGGTGTGAGGCAATCTGTCTAGCTGGTTTGCAGGGTACTGCGTCCAGGACCTAATGAAAGTTCTAGTAAGTTTGTAGGAACAGCAGTAATTTTCAAAAAAAAAAAAATTTCTATTTCCCAATTTTACATCTCTTACCACAGGAAAGTCAAAAAATATTTCCCATTCCATTCCTATAGTCAAACCAGATGTTAAATGTTGTAAGATGTTAAAAAAGCATAAACACTTCAAAATCCACCACCAAAGATAATAACACTGCATATAATTCCTCGAATGCCAAATGGCTGTAGGTTGGCAGAATATCTGGGAGAAGAATTGTTTTCTTCTCCAGGAATACATTATGGTTGCTGTGAAGACAGGATGCTGGATCAAAGGGCCACTCAGGCCACTTCTGGCTGCTCTTACAGGGTTTTGCTTTCTCACTCTACTATTGGAACGATCTTTTGAAAGCATGATAATGTTCCCATTCATAGTCTTACCCAATTCCCCTCAAGAATGAGAGGAAAATTAAAGAGGAGTCCCAGCAGTATCACATCACAGTGAAGATTTTTCGTCGTTTCTGGTACATCTTAGCTCAGAAAGATAAAGGTACTTTTACACTCCACGGTACTCTTACACTCCAGCCGATAGTACCCAACTCATTTTTCAGTTTTCTTCATAGGAAACTGACCCCAGTTATCTTGGTATTCATGGATGAAGATCTGTGCAGTTTGCCTAATGCCTTCTTGCATAGTTTGTCCTAACGGAAAAGTTCATAGCTCCATGTAAGTATCCTCTCTTCTTCTACATAAGTTCTAACTATAAACATGTAAAGAGTATTTCAAGACCCAAATTCTCCATTCTGGCCTTTATCTATTTCAAGAAACTACAAAAAGCACCTAGCAGCAGCATCTCACCATCTCAGGTTTTAAAGCATATTGTAAGTTAAAACTTATTTTAGAATTATATGGATAACTCAAAAAGATTATTATTATTACTAAGACAGTGTCTTTCTAGAGGATAGTGTCTTTCTTTCTGAGGTTCTTTTATTTTTTCCTATTGTGGAAATTCCAATGTTTCCAAATTCTAAAAATTAGTAAGAACAAATTATTATCAAATGATGCACTTTTATCCTCGATTTCCAGGTTGTTTTTTTTTTTTTTATTGATGGTGACAAAAAAATGGAAAAATTATAAGACAGGGGGCAATGTGTGGGGAAGAGCATTACGGGAGAGGCTCTCACAATTTCCTGACACAGGTGATTGACAAGCCAACAAGGGGAGGTGCTCTGCTGGGTCTGTTACAAGGGAGGAAGAACTGGCTGGGGATGTGAAGGACAAGGGCAGCCGCACCTGCAGCGACCATGAGATGGCAGAGCTTATGCTCCTGGGAGAAGCAAGCAAGACCTGGACTTCCAGAGAGCTTTTTTTTTTTTTTGGTGTTTATTTAGCGATTCATTAATCTTATCCATAAATTTGACCACCAAATTTCACACATTATGCATGACACTTAAAAAAAAACCTACACTATACTGGGCCAAGAACTGATCTTTCTGGTCCCATGAGAAATTACCCACTCACTGATGTGTCTCAAACATCGACAGCAAGGAACGCTTTAATTTAAAGTAGCCAATAAGCTTACCTACACTGTAAGATTTTTACTTGAGATGTCACTGATAACAGATCAAATGACTTGAAGAAATCCAATAGAATCTACACAATTTTTGTCACCAAAAAAATCCTGTGATCTCAGAAAAAAGATGGGCTCCTTGAACAAGGTTTAATTTTTACAAAGCTGCACGTGGCTTTGTGAAGCATCAAAGTGCCTAGATGTCTTCACTCAGGTAAAGGCACAAGTATCCCATCAAATAATGTAAAACTTAACAGAGAGATCAAGAGAAGTCCAGGCAGGGAACAAAAAGATCCTTCCTCATCTAGAGATTAGGAAAAGCTTCCAGAGAGTAAAGAAATTCCCCAGCTCTGAATTTATATTTTGCTGTCTGCCTGTCACCAAGAAAAGGAAGGGCTCAGAGAACGCTAACTGGACTTAGATGGTGGCTGTCAAGCAGAGAGAAGAACATAAGAAAACAACAGAAGCACATTCTCCTCTCCTTCTCTGCATCTGCAGCAGGGGTAGCCTGACCCCGCAAATCCTTAGTGCAGAGGAGGAATCCCACGTCTTCAATGCCAAACCCTCCAAAAAAAATCATGTTCTAATTAAAAAACTTCTTCCCCACTCTTTTTACTTAGACATCCCACTAATTCCTAGTCCTATCCCAACTCCATCATAACCATCATCTTCCTAATAATGCAACTGTGTTGGGAAATGGTGCATTTGTAAATTTATTTAGAATATTATCTTTTTTCCAACCCCTCTGGTTATCTCATTATCAAATAAATATTAGCAAAGCAAAAAGAGTTTCATGAGAGAAAATATTTGACCGCTTATAGTCACAGAGTTATGGGAAGAAAACCAAAGAGTTAAGTCACATTTTTATTTAAAGCAGAGAGGAAACATGGAACGAGGACAGATAAACTTATTAACATGCAGCTAAAAGACACAAGCTTTAGAGAAAAAAAGACCTAGAGAGATTTATACCAATTTCCCTACAATGTTTTAAGCGGAATGTCATGATCCTTTTCCAGTTATGAAATACAGTGTCACGGGCATTTAATTTTAGACTAAACTCTCTCAAATACACCAAAGGAACAACTCTGCTTTGGTCTCCAAGGCTATAGCAAAAGATACACATAATGTCAAAACTGATCTAATGCATCCATTCCTGGCTAACTACTGTTGTGGCTGGAAGAGTACTAAAAAGCATCACATGAATTCCAAATTTATTCTTCTGAATATCAAGAGACATAGTTGTATCACTTCTGCAAGAAACTATATCCCATCCCTTCCTTCAAGATGTCAGAAATAATGGAAATAACAAAGAAAAACGGGTATTTTAGACTTTCAAGTGAACCTTAGGGATACAATCCTTCACAAGAACACTTGGAGGAATTCACAGTGACACGCAGATAAAAAGCAAATGCTGGCCACATGTTGCCCAAGAAAGCTGAAGAAAAGCCATAAGACAAAGATTCAGTTCTCATCAAGGCCAAGTAATACATGAAATCTTACATCTTCCAACAACTCTGACCTGGCATTTTTATTAAAATGATCCAGAAGAGGATAAAAGAGACAGAAATGCATTAAAAACTGTAAATTTTTTTTAGTTAATCATGACCTGAAAACACTTCGCTTCAGAATAGGCTTTTTCTGAGTTTGCTGACTGAGCTGCATGGTGGTAGATGAGTTGCAGTACTGGACAAACACAATGGAAGGCAAAATAACACAATTTATCTGTGCTGGTGGGTACCAATCAGACAACGGCTGCTGTTGAAAGTGACCACAACTCACTGTGGGCAAGTTAATGAAGTCGTCTGCGTGAGAAGCAACAAACAAAGATGCAAGGTATAAAGAAGAAGAATGGTTCTTGGCCTGTCATAATTTAATCTGAACGTAAGGAACAGAATCTACAAGTGACATAAGATGAGAATATTAGAAATAAGGAGGAGGACAGGGATATGAATCCATACCATGGTGAACTGGGAGAAAGAGAACAATACAAATTACTAAAGGTGTTTGTACGATCAAAAAACCTAGAAGCAAAGAACGTAGGACATCACTGCAGCATGAAGACTCTCACAGCTTCCCAGGGAAATCTTAAAAGGAGTTAAGAAATGGTAGTGGAGGAAACAGCAGCCCAGAACACCACTGCAGCCTAACAGGCCAGTGCAGCTCTTCAGTACACGAGTGGGAAAATGTGGAGCAAGACTAAGGATTTTACAATCACTGCCATGCTTGGCAGAATCATAACAACTGAAAAAACCAACAGTGACAAATGAAGAAATCTACTGACAAACCCCCAAAATTTCTGAGAAAAGACACTGAGTTGATTAGCGGACAGGAAAACATCCTCTATAATAGGAAGTTCCAGAAAGCCAATTAATTTAGCTTTGCTTATGAGTATGTAACTATCTACACAAAAAGAAAATTTAAAAAGTTTCTCTGCCTATCAAAATGACAACACAATGAACTTGAAATTGTTTAAGTTCAGATTAGAAATAAGGTGAAAATTCTCAGAGTGTAACCAAGCACTGAAAAAAATCTGGTGATGACTGCAGGGAAAAATTGTTCACTGAAAGCGTTGTCAGGCGTTGGAACAGGCTGCTCAGGGAGGTGGTTGAGTCACCATCCCTAGACGTATTTAAAAGCCGTATAGATCTGGTGCTTGGGGATATGGCTTAGCGGTGGACCTGGTAGAGTAGGGTTAATGGTTGGACCTGATGATCTTAAAGGTCTTCTCCAACCTAGAGGATTCTATGAATATTTCTTCACTAATGATTTGTAATACCTATGCTCTTTCTTACAAGCAAATCCACAGGCCTGTCTTGTAGTGGTAGGATGAGGGGCAATGGTTTTAAACTAGAGAAGAGTAGATTTAGATTGGATGTTAGAAACAAGTTCTTTACCATGAACGTGGTGGAACACTGGAACAGGTTTCCCAGAGAGGTAGTTGAGGCCCCATCCTTAGAGATATTCAAGGTGAGGCTCAACAAGGCTTTGAATAGCCTGGTCTAGTTGAGGATGTCCCTACTTGCTGCAGGGGAGTTGAGACTAGATGGCCTTTAGAGGTCCCTTCCGGCTCAAACCATTCTATGATTTTACGCTATACAAGTATGCAGACCATAAAGAACAGACAGAACACTTGATAGGAAAAAATCTGGGGAGTGCATTTTTGGCACAGACAGTTTTCTAAAGGGGGATGTTTGGATTTTCTTCCTGAGGTGAACTGTAGACACCAGCAAACCCGTGACATACATCTCTGTCAGCCTCGTTGACCTAGGACACGACCATATGCTTATCTTCTCTGCTGACAGTATAGCCCATTCTGACATAAACTGAACACTGGAGGGTATTCATCTACATTTAGCCTGAATCCAGGGCTAAACTACAGCAGTTGTTCTATCACTCAATGACCCCTCCCCAGCCAAGAAGGGAGATCAGGAAACAGAGAGGAGACTCGCTGACTGAGATGAAAATGGATTCATTGAAACAGCAAAACTAGCACCAATGCCAGTATAAAGTAAACAAAGTTATACTCAGTCCAGCGAATGTAGGGCAATCACAATAAATGGGAAGACATTCTCAGGAGCAGGAAGAGGAGCAGAGTCTAGAGAAGCTCCAGCAGGAGGCCCACTCATCCTCAGCAAACTCCCCACTTTATACTGAGCATGACATTTCTGGTCCGAGATACACCTGTAGCCAAACTCGGGGCAGCCATCCTGGCTGATTCCAAACTGCTCACAACCTGCAGACCATGGCTGGCTGGCAATTCTATCCCAGAGAAACCAGTACAATAGCAAATTCTGAAAAAAAAGCCGAGCGCTGTCAAGGGGAGCCCTGACAGGAGTACTAGTGGCTACAGAACAGTCTACAGCTCAGCCCTCCTCGATGGCCGCAAGCCTTCAGTGTTGAGACAGTCAGCACTTTGCTAGATGTGGCATATCAGAACCACAATTCTTTCCAACAGAAGACAAAGACCAAAGTCACTCACTTCCTCAGAACAATCCATTTGAACTCCCGGGGTTATGTTGCTGCACTGTTGTCAAACAGACAAAAGATTCACTGAATATCTGGCAAAACCATGATTTGGGTAGACAACTGTTTTAAGCCTTAGTAATCCCAAAATAATTTGGATCAGAAGGACCTTTGGAAGTCATGTAGACCAACTGCTGCACAAAACAGTTTCAAATTGCATCATGTTGCTCACGACCTTGTCCAGTCAGACTCTGGATATCTCCAGCCAAGGAGGGACATCCCTCAGCATGTTTTGGCAGCCTGTTCCAACGTTGTCATACCATCACTGTTGTTTGGGTTGTTTTTTTTTTTTTTTAAAAAAAGTTCCTTGTACTGAGTCATTTGCCCACATTGCAGTGAGTTTACGTGTCTCTCATCCTATCATTGTGCACCTCCAAGAGGAGGCTAGCTATCTTTTCTTCACCATGTCATATGGCAGTTGCACTCACCAATAGGACCTCCCTTTCCCCTTCTCTTCTCAAGGCTGGACAAGCACAGCTCTTGCAGAATCTCTTGGTAGGCACATGCTCCAGCCCCAAGACATCCTGGTGGTCCTCTGAAAGCCCCACTCCAGAATGGCATGTCTTTGTGGCCCTGTGCCCAGAAGTCCAGATGCAGTTTCACAAGATATTGATCACCTGCGTCAGGAAATTGTCATCAACCCAACCCAGAAACCTCCTGTTGTACTTGTGCCCAGGGCTCCTGCCCACAATGCAGATGTCACAGTGGTTAAGCTCCCCCATGAGGGCCTGCAACCATAGGACTTGCTCCAGAAGTCTAAGAAAGGCTTTGTCTCCTTGATCAGGGAGATTGTCTGTAGCAGACAGCCACCATGCTGTCATCTGCAAAACTTAATTTTAGTTTAAACTAAAGTTAAGATTTTGGGTTTGTTTTCTAAAAAACCAAAACAAACAAACGAACAAAAAAACCCCACCACACACACAACCAAACAAAAAACAAACACACACAACACCATCACAAAACAACAAACCAGATACAGAACAGTGTGTCCTTCATATTGATGCTTCTTTCCAGGCAAAAGGCTGGCTATCTTTAAAGGTCCAGAAAACAATAATAAATAGAATTTATCCATTTCAAGTAGGAAATAACAATCAGACAGAGCTGCATTCTTTACTACCTGAGCAGCTCAAACAGAACAATTTTTGCTTCAAAAATAAAAATAATCATCAAACACTAATAAATAGAGATTTGGCAACTTCCTTGGAATTAGGCTAGCCTATAATTTCCACCTTTGAGAGAGGTAACAAAAGCCAAGGCTGACAAGCTCAATTAGATCCTAAGCCAACAGTTTTACTACTTGAAGCAGATGCACACAACCCAGACATTTCAAAAATGGTGTTCAGAAGGCAGCATTTTTAATGACTTGTAACACTGAAAACTGACTTATCAGCAATGGGACAGTTTCCCTGTTAAGAAGCTTTAGTCTACAGCTTATTGACAAACGTGTGCCTACTGCTGAGGCTTCTACGGTGGTCAGAGAAGGATACCTAAAGTGCTCACGCTCCTTAGGAATCATAACTCTGTGTCACCTTGCAAGTCGTGGTCCCCAAGAGGTGGTGTTTCAGGGAGGATTTCTGACTGGCTACCGCAGAGCTGATAACACAGTCCCATAACATGGCAAAAAGCAATTACAGGTTGTGCCATTCTGAATTTCACGGCCACATGCAGGTAATATTAAAAAATGCAAAGACCCTGCAACACTACAAGCAAGTCTTCCCCCAGCCACTCATGGTATTAAGGTACGAGCACAGACTTAACGTGGGCAGATAGAATCAAGACATCAGCGCCTAAGCTCCGTGCTGTTTATATGCAAACATTTGGTTACGTAAAAGAAGGCTATAGGTTACATCTATGAATTAGGATTATAAGGAGTCCTTATGAGTTCCTCTCAAAGTTCTAGTGTTCTAGTAAAAGCAATTCAGTAGCTGCTTTACATTCAGCAGATGGGCAGGATCTATGACCCAGACAGACCTCTGAAGCATACAGTCCAAAGAAACAACTGGGGAGGTGACCACAAAGTCATTCAACATGGTAAAGCATCAACTCTACAGCAGGGAGTCAGATGACATGTGAAAGTAACATTTCTGGAGGCTTCTGCTAGGGATGGTCTATAGAGTAGCAGCTGATCACAGGTACCAGCTCGAAGGGACATTGGAATGCCACTAATCCCATTTCCTGCTCAAAGTAGGGCCAACAATGAGGCTATGTTGGGGTTTGAAAAAATTTCAAGCATGGAGACCCCACAACGTCTCTGGCTTCCAATGCTTGACTGTCCTGTTGTGAAAAAGTTTCTCCTTATATAGAGCCAGCTTTTCTCCTGTTTCAACTTATGCTCACTGGTTTTCATTCTCCTGCCACTGGAAAGCCTGGTTCTATCTTCTTGACCATCATCTCTTAGGTGCTGGAAGGCTGCTGCTCAGAGCCACCCTTCTCCAGGCTGAACAAGGCCAGTTCTCTCAGTCTCTCCTCATGTGCTCTCCAGTTCTCTGACCCACTGGACTGACAATCAGGCTGCCACTGATTACCACAGCCCTAACCATTTCTTTCTTTCTCACAAGTGAATAGCTTCCAGGTGTTTTTCATCTCTGTGTCGCTCAGATGGAGAAAGAGGTTGACAACAGCCATGCAGTGACCAAACAACAGGAGAGGTATTATGGTATGAGATCCGTGCAGAGAATCCCATAGGAGCTTACACAAATATTCAGTCAAGGAGAATGAAGTAGAAAGAGGAGAGGACAGCTGTACAAAAAACGTATCAGCACAGCAAGACCAAAAGTCCTCACAGCAATTTGGGGCCCAGCGAGAAGAATGCTAGCCAATACTGAGACAAGCATGCCACTGAAGGAGAAGCAGCTTGCTGTTTCAAAGTTGCGTTCCACTCAGCACATTAAATGAGTCAAAGCAGAGAGCTATGGAGTCAGAACGATTTTCAGCAGAGATTCTTGCATCAGAATGGGTAGGCACAGAAGTTGAATAAAGAGAACAGCGAATCACAGTCACAGTCCCTAGGAAAAAAAAGTAATGACTGAGAACTAAGAGAAAACAGACAATGACCAGAAGTAATAAGGAGACAAGGCCTGGAGAAAGAAGAGGCACAATCTGATGTGCAGTCACGTTTCTCTACAGACAGTGTGCGGCCTGAGGTTGAAATTGAGGCACAACTGCTAGACTTGGGTGGCAAAGGCCATGTCAGCTCCAGAGATCTAGGTCCCCAGCTACGAATGAAGATGCCTATGAATTTTTCCAAAATCGAATGAGGGTTTTGGTGACTTGAGAACAAGGGAAGGATCCAGAGGTAAGGAAAATGAGGTGTGATATAGCCTGCTGCACAGAACTGGAGTTAATGTTGAATAGGCTACAAAAAAAAGTCTTAAGCCTTGTTATGTTACCATATGTCAGCCTGGGCTTAACCACATTTTTCTTTTCATTAAAATTGCATTTTAGACCAAAGACAGGCAGCAGATCCAATTGACTTGCATTTAAGTAAAGGATTTGACATACAATCTGTCACGGTATAACCTCTGCCGGCAGCTAAACACCACGCAGCCGCTCACCCGCTGCTTCCCTCACACCCCCTCCTGTGGGATGGGAAGGGGAATCGGAAGGAGGTTTAAAAAAAAAAAAAAAAAAAAAAAAAAAAAAAAGAGAGCCCATGGGGTGAGATAAGGACAGTATAAAAAAACAACAAAAAGAGAGAAAAAAAAAACAGCACTAACAATAATACTAATTAAATGACAGACAAAGCAAGTGACAAAGCTCACTGCAGGGAGGGTGGACTAGATGACCTTTGGAGGTCCCTTCCAACCCAGGGCATTCGATGATAGAAGCAGGGAAGGCTCTACCTGTGTCCAAGATGCCACTTTCCATGCTCCGGCCACAATGAATCTACACACTGCAGCAACTTGGAAACAGGCACCCCTGCCCCAGGCCAGCCCTCCCCTTATGCAGGGGCATGACATCAGTATGGTATCAAATATCCCATTGGCTGGTTCAGCTGTTTATCCTGGCTGTGGGCCCTCCCAGCTGCAGCCCCTCCCAACTGATTAGGCCAGCAGCTGCTGGTGATAATGAACCCAAACTGAGCCCAGGACACAATCATAAAGGCAATCACTAGTCGAGGCTGAAAAATGGAGATTAGAACAAGAACAGTATGTGGTAAAAAACTAGCACAGGAGAAAAGTATTAAGCAGGAAATACCTCGTGGACCATTTCTGAAACTGATTTTACTTAGATATCTTCATTAATAGCTCCAACAGAAAAAGGAGAAGTATGATAACAAAACTTCACAATGACAAATTTTGGTGGGTCTGTCAATACAAGGCAGAGGATAGCACAGAGAATGTAAAGAAGCTGAGAACAGTATAATAGAAATGGGATGAACTGTAGCATTACAAAGCACAGGATCACATCCCTCAGCGTCTACACCGATAATTCCTGCTCTAATATGGGAATTCATCAGTTGCAAACAATAGAAATTTTAAATACTTCTGAGTATTGGTCCAACACAAAATGACCATATGCTCTATTAATGTGTTAAGGCCATAAGCAATCCAATGTGATCCCACTCTGCATCACGAGCTATTTCCAGAAAAGATAAAAATGCATGAGTGACATTCAAGCACTGGTGATACTGGTAATCTGTAATACTATGTATAGTCCTGGTCCCCTGAGAGGTTGATTCAAAGAGGTTTGGAAGAGGTGAATTTAACCTGGAATTGATATAACGAAGGACAGTGAGGACTAGAATTGTGGGGAGCCCCTCTTACTTGGCAAACTAAAAGCTCTTGCTTTGCTGTGCTTAGCAAAAGAGGGGAAAAAAAGTTGCCAGATCTGAAGTATTCAGAAGTAAGGAACCTAACTAGTCCTGAGGCAGCAATTGCATCATGGCTTCCAAGAAAGCGGGAAGCAGATTGGGTGTGCCAGGAGGTCCCACGCAGGGCCATAATTCAATCTTCCTACATGTAATAGTTTGCTAGGTTAAATTTTCTCATATGATTATATCTGTGCAAAATTAAGTCCTTCTCAAATAGCTGAACTGTAGCAGCTGAGCAACCCTACCCAGCTAGCAATATGCTCCAACATTGTAGCACAGGTTCGGTCTGAGAGCCTGGAAGTCCAACAGCAGGTTATCTGTACCAACCGCCTGACTCGCCATCACAGCAAGTAACACAGAGAACCCACCTTCTTTTCCACTATTACACCAGACTGTTTGCAAGAGTAAAATGCATTTAATATTTTCCCCTCTTCCCTTCACAGTTCCCAGAAAAGACAAGCAAGAGTCTGCAAAAACTCTGTGGGTAGCAGATGCTGATCAGCTGGAAAATACTCCAGAAGTAGCTTCGGAAAGTTCCCGTGTTTCACACGCGTTCCACAGCCACCAGTGCAAATCTTCCACTTGACAGGACACAGATAAATGCAGCATTTCCCCATCCCATGAATGGTGAGCATCAGGAGGTTCTGTTACCCTGACCACAGCCTAATGGCACACCTTATTCCAGACACAACATCCTATCATCGATACCAGCACTCCAGCTGCTCCGATAAAAACTCCACGGCAGACAGAACTCTTGCACTTTGTATTGCCTTATCACTCCAATAGTTAAAATTATTGGCTGACAGCAACAAAGATATTGACAGGCAGGGAGACTTGGTGACAGCATGGTTCTGAAAGGTGCTAGTGTCCGTGCAGGCTTTTGAAGTCCTTGAATAAGGCTCTACCTATTAAACAATTATTGTGGGTTTGACAAACAGAGGCACAAGTCTTCTGTTGCCAAAAAAGTTTGGTTACCTCTGTTCTGAGACCTTGAGACCTTTTTATCTTACAAAGGCAATAGATTAAAAAAAAAAAAAAAAAAAAAAAAAAGCCTTGAAATGGACATATATTTCAAGTGATAGCCTCACCATACAGGATGTATAATTGTCTGCAAGAACAATTTGTGTGAGACAGACAGAACTGACAGCACAAGAAATATAGCTTTCATTCTAAGAAAGTACAGTCTCCAAGCAGAGCAGGAATGGGGCTTCAACACAAGCACCAAGAAGGCTGCAAGTAGTTCAGAGGTCTGGATTTAAGGGTAACTTAGTCCTTTCAAGAGAGCAGCATGAGAACGAAAGGCTAACCTACGAGAGGCTAACCTACGAGAGGCTGTGCTTTTGGAGGGTGGCAGGAATTACAAGAAAAGAAGTAGTAATGCGACATCAGAAGTACCAAAGTGGGCTCAACTCCTCAAGTGGCTGGCACTAAGTACCTGCAGAATGTCACAGAAGAGAATCTGGAGGCTGCCGCCAAGTTCAGGTCTGCACTAGCAGTGGAGAAGCAGACTTGAAAAGGATGTGGAGATCTACACACCTGTCAAAGGGGTTCCGAGCACCAGAAGCCAAAGGAACTGGGACTAGGATGTGATGAGGGAGTGTGTTTTGAAGACTAAGAAAGCTTGCCTTTTGGGACCACGTAGGTTTTGGAGGAACTGTACGGAAAAGGACACGGGAAAGGGAAAGTCTGGGAATAATGAAAGTGAAGGGGAGCAGAAAGAAATCCCCACGTTTAAAAAAGGAGTAGAAGATTTAAGCACTGAGGATCAATCAGAGGCAGACATTAAAGGCTAGACATATCCCCAGGGCTAAGAGAATTAAGGACTCTCCGGACAACGTAGGCCCCTTGAACTCTGTTGTTTACACGGGTTCACTTTAGTCCTACTAGGACACAGCCACAAAAATTAGAACCTGGCAGCTCTACTGGGCCAGAGAGACCTCAGAAAGAACCCATCTACTAGAGGAACAGTTGTGCTCTGAACCAGCTTTTGGGCAGCCTCAAAAATTGATTTAAAACACCGTTAAGACCCAGAGGGCCGCAGCGCCAAGTCGTGTACTTGGCGGCCCAGCACCACTGTCCCTCCAGCAAGTGGCAGTGGTGGCTCGGCTAACCCAGCGCACGAGGCAACGCAGGCCGGCTGCCCTCCACGCTCCCAGCCCCCAGCCCCAGCCCCAGCCCTGCTCTCCAGACTTTCACCCACTGCCTACTTACTTTTTAATTAGATTTTTAAACAAAAAGTGAAAGTATTTTCTAAAATCCCTCTAATTACACTAAGATGCTGAACTGATTGTGAAGGGAATAGGAAATGAAAGCGACTCACCCTCTGAGGGAGAATTTTGTCAGCCATCTTCCTCCTCTTGGCACTGTACATTTTTTAAAGAAAAAAACACGTTACCATGGTGACAGATCTAGGAGTAACGAGGCCACCTGCTAAATTATCCTGACATCTCCACATGCTGGTGCACAGCTGTGCATGCATCAGCAAAAGGGTCCCCCCCATGCCCAGGACCTAGGACCCCTTCTCTCAGCAGCCTGGGGAGGTAGTTAGCTAAGAACAAATCAGGGCTGTCTGTTATGCATCTTGGAAAGAAGTGTGCAAGTTCTTTGATCACAGCATCTTCTGTGGTGCAGGGCGGCAGTGTATGCAAGTGCATGTGCACATGCTGTCTATAGAGACAAAAAAAGGAGGTAGGAGGACAGTGCGCACGTGTGGACGCGAGCGTAGATATTCCTATGTGTGCGCACACGTAAGGGGTTGAGTGCCTGTAAACAGAGGGTGAACTTGTTCAAACAGCTGACGTGCATTCATTCATTCATGCCCAAAATCAAGTGCTGATGAAAAGACACACAGATATGTGCATTTCATATGATGTATGAAAACACACACACATAGGCACACCCTTCCCTGCATACGTACACACTTGTTTTATTGTCGCGTATTTGCATGAGCGATATACAAAGGTAAGTGGGCTTACGTTTCCATATTTGTTCATCTTTATGAACGCAGATGTGGAAGATATACGTGTGCCTGCAGCATATATACTTAATGTGTCCCTAGCCATACATAAGCACATTTTATCTACCTATGCTTTTAAAACCACGTTTGTGTTCATGTGCGTACACGCAAACG
Source organism: Megaceryle maxima (assembly GCA_024605025.1). Classification (NCBI taxonomy): domain Eukaryota; kingdom Metazoa; phylum Chordata; class Aves; order Coraciiformes; family Cerylidae; genus Megaceryle; species Megaceryle maxima. The sequence goes on along the minus strand of JANHGN010013611.1, from coordinate 15,585 downwards.
CGTATGTGCCAAAGAAATGTTACTCTCGGGAAGTGCGACAAATAGATCGTCTTTTGAATTCTTTGGACTCCGAGAACTGTTTGTGCCCACCAAACCTATCACCCAGCTTCCTCTAACAGGGACAAGAGGGAATTCAGGCCTTATCCTTCACCTCTATCATTCGTGAGGCCTTCATCTTAAGCAGGAGACAAATCCCTCCATCTGCGACAAAGAGGAGAAAGTGAACCACCTGCTGCTGCTCTGCCATGTCACAAGGATGTCCCTCCTTACTGTTTTCATATGGGAAGTCTGCCATCAGCCACGTCTATGTAAAAGCTGTCTCCACACACATCGACGTGGCATAATCCCTTCCTACATTTGCTAGTAATAAGCCTGTCCTGAAACAACAGATTCTTACATTCTTCCCCATCCCCACATACGCCAAGGTTGAGGAATGCTTTGTGCCTTGAGGTGCAAATTACATCCTTCCTTGGGGGCAGAAAATTCATCCACACAGTCACATCCAACTTGGTAGGTGAACAGTGTCCCTTTTTAAAAGCATAGAAATGATGGGACTGGAATGTTACATGGTGTGAACATCCAACACAAAATCAAATCTGCACTGAAACACTTCTCAGAATCTGAAAGTAATGCCTGAGCTAGCCCCATCTTCCCAAAGGGAAATGGGATATGCGTGCAACTGTGACAACCCCAAAGGCTTGCAATTAAAAAGTAACAAACAAAACAAAACCCCCCAACAACTTGGGTCTCAACCAGTTCTCCAAGGGTCTCTTACAGAAATGAGACCTTCGTCTCCACCAAACGTGCCAAGAAAGGACGACTGCACCTTCTTGGCCCGTTTGTGCCATAGAACTCAATTATTTCCAGAATGTGACTCAGAAATGTTGGCCTGAAAAAACAGAAAAATTTTGATGGGAAATGGCAGAGATGTGGAAATGAATGAGGAGAAAATGTTCAGCACATTATTTTGAGGGAAGGCATGGCAGAAGAAACAGAGAAACTTGCCTGAGTGCCTAAGGAAGCACTGGTGTGAGCTGGACTCACTCCACTATGTTACTGCTGGGTTCCAAACTAGAAGCATTGAAGTTAAGAACTGGGCACGAGGACCTGCTTTCTTCTGTGAGTTAGGACATCAACTTTGAAAAAATGCTCTGCTATAGTGACCTGTGGAATCCAGTTAGCGACTAAAGTTTACCTGAATTACCCAGTAGTGGTCACTTTTCAGGCTGTATCTACCCTGAATAATTGAAGGCGAGGGATTATTTTGTGGAGATTCCTGGAGTACCTCCTGGGAGATGCTGTGGAACATGCATTTGGCTAGCGCTGGGCAAGGCCTCCAAGACGCACGTGCATCTCTTGTGCTAAGATGCTGCACTCACACACATCCCTTCTGTATTCAATCTTATTTGATCATAATGTATTAATACTCTCAGGATTGGTGTCCTTTCCAGATGCATCCCAGATATAAGCATTCCCAAGTCTGGCTTGCTGATCCAAGGCATGTAACCTGGACAGAGCAGGGCTCCTGAAGCACTGAGCTTAAAGAGTCATGTTTTACCTACAACTAGACCCAATGGCACCACCAGAACCCTATCTGAATCTATACGTACCCCTGTAATGATGACTGCACCCTGTGTATTTATCAGGAACTGGCTCATACTTGGAATTCAAAACTGACGAGGTCTAATAAGTGGCAAAAATAAATTAGCAAACTGATTTAAGAGCGAATGCATTCAGCGCTGTATAAAGGGGGCATACTGTAAAGACAAAGCTCCTTTAAAAAAATCCCTCTAATTCTATGAAATTATTTCCTATGCATATCTCTACTTTATAGTAGGAATGCCTGTGGCAATTGGAAGTTTTATGAGCACTCTCCTGAGTGACCATAGTACAAGTATTCATATGACCAACAAAAAATTTTTTCCACTTGGCTCCTGGATTACAAACCATTTTGTTAGCCAGACAGAAATGAGAGAAACTATACAGGATAACAAATGATACAATAATTCTACTACACTAGAAGAGAACTGTTCATTAACTTTAAAGGCTAAATATAACAGCCAAACTTACAGCCCAATAAACCTGTGAGGTAAAAGCACTGTAACTGCAAAACCAGACATTAGTAAAGGTCAGTTTGCTCAAGACCATTCAAAACAAAGTAAAGAGTAAAAGCTACCGATGTTTTTCCTGCTTTAAGAAACTGACAACATATAAATCTTCTATTCTGTCTCATTTGATCTTAAAGGTCTTACCTATTGCTAAAAAGATACCGCTTTTTCTTCCTCAAATTGTCCTCCCATGTTTTCTTTCCAAAACACTCACCTCCTAGTTCGGTTCTGGGTGGCTTGCTGCTGCTGTTGCACTTGCTGCTGCACCTGCTGCTGCTGGACCTGCTGTGGTGCAGTGCGTTTTCTTGTTGTTTCCATCACAGTCTGGGGCATCCCAGGTCGCACTGAGGGGCTTCCAACATATGGGGGACCTGGGGGACCCATGGGAGCCCCCTGATGGGGCATTCGAGCTCCTGATGGCATCCCAGGTCGCTAGAGAACAAGTGAAACAGAAAGAAGAGGCAGTTTGGTCCCTGTTTCTTCAGCTGCAGACATTTTTACATAATCAGACCCTAGATCCAGCAAGTTCCCTACTTCAACCATCCCGCTAAGCACTCAGCAGCCACACAGAGCACACGAGCTCTGGACTGGTATTTCCTGGACATTGTAAGGAGGCTCTCAGTGATAAAGCAGACAAGAAACAGGGATGAAAAATACCAAGCTTGAGCAAACACTCAGTAGTCAGTAACACATTCAGGCCAGCTCACAGTAGAAAGCTCAACCTTCAGACCAAAGAAAAAGCTCCACAACAGCTAACACAGTCCAAACTGGTGCAGTTCCCATGCTAATCATAGCCACAAGCAAGCTCACATCTCCAGTGCTTCAGATTTTGCACTGACTAGCAGGCTGCTTTGATCAGGAGGGAGACTGAAACAACCAAAGGTGAACTGTGAGAACACTACGACAAAACATTTTCCATTTTTCCATTAAGAGCTCTCTCCTTCATCTACACCGGAGAGCAGTGTAAGTTCATAAAGAGACAAGAATCCTTTAAGAAAAGGTCATGTCTCTGACCAAGCCTCTAAAATTTAAAAAAAAAAAAAAAAAAAAAAAGATGTGGTAGTTTGTCAGCAGCCCCTGTAGGCATTCTAAAGTCCTGACATTTATGTTGACTTCAGTGTGCTCTGGAGAGGCACTTTGGGCCATGAGCTTAATGATGTACAAGACACACAGTAAACTCAATTCTAAATCCTAAAAGTTTATAGTCATCAATGAAAAACACCCGCAAAATAATTACCACTTGTAAAATGCAATTTAAAACAGAGAGAAGAGCTTAGTTTCATTCTAAGAATTACCAAGATGTTTCTTATATATCTACATATATGTAAAAATACAGAGAAGTACACACGCACTCTAAAGGCACTTGGACCGGTGTGTGAATAACAATAATCATAGTCTTTGGAAAGTCAAGTCCCTCTACAAAGTCTTTTAAGGAAACCAAGAAGCAATGCCATCCATTATGGATAAATCACAGAATGATAACATGGTCTGGGTTGGAAGGGACCTTAAAGATCATATAGTTCCACCCCTCCTACAGTGTGCAAGGACAGTAACTGGTTAAAGGATAGAAATGAGGTAAAAGCAATTGGTTCTGAAAATAAAAGGAAGACACATGCAGAGTTTTGCTGGGAGTCGTGCTCTTCAGCATATTTGTAAGCAACCTGGGGAAAAAAAAAAAAAAAGGGCAAGAATAAAAAAAGCTGGTTGGTAACTCCAAGTTATTCAAGCTGGTAAGGATGAAGGCCAGCTTCAAAGAACTGCAGAAGGACTTTATGAGGCAGAATGAACGCTTAAAAGGAAGATGAAAATAGATTGCAATACATATTGCAGTGAATTCCACTGGAAATAACAATCCAATCATCACATGCAAATACAAAACAATGTACAAATACAAACCAATGGGCTCTGAGATGACTGTTGCTGACCAGAAGCAAGATCTCAGAGTTCAAATAGATACTTCCACAAAAAAAAACAAAAAAAAACAAAAAACAAAACAAAAAAAAACCCACCCAACACCCAACCAACCAAAAAAAACCACAAAAAAACCACACACACCACACACACGCAAATAAAACCCGCTGTTTACTAGAGGTCCAAAAAAGCCATTAAACAAAAGATATGACAGGGAAAGGAACAGAGAACATCACTGTGCCACTGCTCACAGTTTGCCCACATGCTGAATGCTGTGTGCAGCTCTGGTTCCTGCAGCTCAGGAATGGCAGAGTAGACCTAAAAAAAAGTAGAAAGAATGGCACGGAAATGATGACGATATGGAACTGCATCCATGTAAGCAAAAGTAAACATACTATGATTTTCCAACTGGAAAGAGGCGATCCAAGGTAACCTAAGGAGTCATTTGCTAGAGCTCTGCAGGATCCTGACTGGCCTGGAGAAGGCAGGTGGGGATTCACTGGTCACTGCCCCTTCCAGAATAATAAATTATGGCCATTAGAAGAGCCCAGGCTGAGTCACACAACCCAAAGTGGAGGCAGTTTGTCACACAGTGGGTAGTCAGCCTGTGGAACCCCTTTCCAAAGGGATGCTAACCACACGGAAAAGCCATTTGGCTCAGAAATTTCTCTGAGTCACCAATAGTTAAAGACTGAGGAAGCACTTGGGAGAAGTACACAAGCGATCTCCAAAGTGAGGTGTGTGCACCCCAAAGGGTGTACGAGACAGTCCTTTGCAGGGTGGGAAGAAAGCAGGGTTTGCACTGTTGATAAATAAAATATATATATTTTTAAATAGTTTATTTCATCTTTATCTCATTCTTTTATAAATTCTAAATACATAATTACATATAATAATAATATATCATTCTATACAGAATTTGGGCCTGCATCTCCAAATTAACCACCAAAATCCACCCAAATCCCCAACAACCCCACCTCTGTGTCCTCCCTGACCATTACAAGTCTTAGATATTTCTTACGCTTGTGTGCATGAAGGAAAATGGAGAAAGAAGGAAGAGGAATGAAAAATCAGCAAAGAGCTAGTAGTTATAATTGGTATGCACAGAGCAGGAAGGCTGAGGTAGGAGAGAGACCAGCACAGGAAGCCAAGCAGGTGACTTCAACAAGTACCGGTGTAGAAACCGACTGTGGGTACCGCCACCAAGCAGAGAAGCAGCAGGAGGCAGCAAACAGGCAAAACAGAGGTTTTGTGCAGAGCTGAAAACATCTCCCATAAACACGGAGCAACGAGAACTGCCAGAACGGAGTGGCTCTCCCCACTCCCACGTACTCCCCCCACCCTCTGACCCAGGCAGAGCCAGCAGAAACAAATGGCCCAGAAAATGCTCCTCACATGAGCTTGTATTTAAGATCTCTCTGTTGTCTGTCAATCTACACATTGTGGCCTTCTTCCAGCAAAGAGCAGGCCGCTGAGCCTGCTGTTGCCCGTCAGTCAGCCAGGGACATTTCACAGTCATTCAGAAGAGACGATCCTGAGCACAGCCACCTTATGTTCACTCCTCCTGAAGACTGTCTGGCCACACGGATCAGACTGCGGGCCCACTTTCCTGCTTCTGTAAAGGACACCTTAAGGCCTGGAGAACAAGGTCAGCAAGCCAAATCTACCCTCAGTCTAAGTCTGACATCTTTGAACTTCCTTCAGTTCCCTTTGTTAAGTATCAAAATAGGGAAATGTAGAGAAAGGACAAAACTGAGAAAAATGAGACAGTTCTGGCAAAAGCATATTCAGTCTCGCGCCCTGCTCCACCTCATTCCTTCCCCTCCCTTTGCACGTCCTATCTCCAATATCACCCACAGATAAAGTATTACTCACTACACAACTGCTACCTCCCTGCTGCCAGCCCACCGGACTCCCAGGATGCAGAAATGCCTTCTCTATCTAAACATTTATAAAAGGGGAACACAGAAGCAGCACATACCTTATCAAAAAGCTTATTTTGCTCTCAAACACATGTGCAAGACAAGACTGTGACAGGCAATACACTGATTTTTTTCACAACACTGACATTAAAAAAAAAAAAAAAAATCTTGACACTAAAGAGTATTACAATACCATGACATCTTTTGAAAGAGGTCTTGGACGTGCACCTGTTTATGGGTTAGAAGCTTTCTCTCCCCTCTTCCTCAGACCCTCCTAGACCCCTCTGCCTGACCAACTCTTGCTCTTACCCACAGACCCGTTTCTTCCTCCATGGATTCCACAGCCAGGCATTCCTCTGCCCTACTCCAAACACTTGGTTGGACAGAGGACAAAACCACAATGGGCCACAGGAAATGAGGAAGACCACAGTACGTCCCTAGCTGAAGGGACCACTCCCACAGCTCTGAGAAGATGAAGTGTGAGCAAAGCAGAGCTGCCTGCAGAGCAGCTAGGCAAGGCCGAGCAGCACAGCACGTCGAGAAAGGCACACAACCAATATTTCATGCACACGTACAGTTCCCTAAGTGTTCTGCCGATGCCCTGCGTTCCTGCCCACGGTGCATGACTGCCCGAGCTACATCCTTCCAAAGCTGAGCACACCGTCTGTGTACTACACCCCCAACAACTGCTGCCAAGCCACCATCACTCCCTTCCACCACAGTTTCCTGAGCCACTCATCTGGTTTTCCTACTTTCTTCCCTGCCTAAGCCTCCTGTCACATCAGAGGTCTGCCTCTTTCCTCTTTGTCATTCTTCAGATGAACTTCTACTGGCTGATGGCAGAAATGACATGACATTCGAGCGGTGTTTTTCTACATATTTCTACTGCAGGGCCTTTTCTTAAGGGACATCGACATCATAGTAGGCAAAATACTGAAGCAGGAAAAAGGAGGGTTCCCTGTCTGGACATAACAAATAAAGGAAAATAACCTGGAGAACCAATAGGTAAAAGTAAAAGGAAGCATCAAGAAAAGAAAAGCAAAAGCACCTACAAGAGCCTTATAAAGGGACTGACCAGAGAGTGAGAAGTCACTGCAATGCAATATAGATACAGCATCGAGCGGCACCTGTGTCAATTTCCCATTCTGACAGACACAGACTCTGTCCTCGGCTCCAGAGGACTCTGGCGCATGCAGTGACAGCCATGGGCTTCTTCTTAACAGAGACACTGACAGATTTTGAGAACAATTACCAAGTATATAAAGGGTGTATTATTTTAACTAAAAATAGAAGCTACCTTGGCTAGACGATGTATGGTGTCAAGGCATTACAGTAGCTACTGATTTCTACAAGGCAGAAACATGGTGTTTGAGATGCCAGATGCTGTCTGGAATCAAGGTTCAAGTGTTCCAGGCTCCATACATTTTTAATGTTCATGCATGTCCATTCACAGCTCAGAATAATCAGACACCAAATCTTAAACAAAGCACATGGATGCAACCAAGACCAAAAAAACAAACAAACAAACAAACAAACAAACAAAAACACAAAAAAAACCCCCACCCTTTGGAATTGAAGCTAACAAAGCCTGGACACCATCTTCGAGTTCCAGCAACTTGCTCATTTTAATAGATCTGATGACATCCACTGCTGCAATATAACATATGCAATGGGTTTTGTGTGAAGAACTACCAGAATGTACCTCTTGACTCTGTAAAAAGGATGGTTTGGGGAGGGGAGAAGCAACATCATGACTAGATCAGCCTCCTCTCTCTCCATGCAAGAGCTCGCCATCTCTTCCCTTATATGAATTAGACAACAGCTAGCAGTTGGCAGGATCAGGTACTTTTTTACGTAAGGTAAGCTGCAAAAATTCCTGACACAAAACACTGTGAATACTAAAAGTTTATACAGGTTCAGAAGACATCAGTGGACTAACCTACATAAATAAAATCCATATAGAAACTACACAAACAAGGCAGCTTCAGGTTAGAAAGCTCCAGAGCTACAAAATGCAGAGTATCTGGATGAAGCATCACGAGGTTTTTGCCTTGTTCTTGCAGTCTTCTGCTGCTCCCAGAAACTGGGGACACTAAGCTGAATGATCATGTGTGACTGTGTTCATATTCCTACAAGACTTCTTTTTTAAAAAACAGAAGAGCAATTCAAGCATCTTCACAGATCAACCACATCTGTGCACCTGTATTCAGCAAATCCAAGTCTCCTCGATGAGCAACCCAAAATTTGTTTAACGAGCCCATATGGTATAAAAATCACATTGATCTCTCTTTAGTAAAGCCCTTTCTTTTCTTAATTATGTGTGAACTTCACTGTATTTGTTAACCTGCAATCAGTCCAGGGCTAGGAAAGGACCAACCTGCAGTTCCTGCTGGCAGCTTCCTTACACGGTTGAATGCTGCACAATGTTTTCACTCTACCCGTCTTCTGCAAGCACCTTCGCAATCAAATTTCTTCACTGCAGTAAAGGTCCCTTGATTTCTCCCAGCTGCCCTACGCTCACCCCAAACATCTCCTTATTTAACAAAACAGGGAATATATCTGCGGCAAACCAGTCACTTAATTCCAGTATCTGCTCCCTGACAACATCCTAGTGCAGACAGCCCTGTGCTATGGAAGCGGAACAACCTGCCCAAAACCACCAGTTCACGAGGCTCTTTTCTAGCCTTTCTAGTGTTAGCTGATTTACACTCTGACAAGTATTCATATCCATGAAAATACAAAAACTAGTGGGATATATTTCATTAGCAACGTTCTACTTTTTTCAAACCTAATATTCTCCTCGCCTCGCTACTTCTAGCGGTGATCTCTACACACCAATGACAGGCTGGGAGAAACAGTCACTTTTATCCACTTAAAACAGATCACCATTCAATTTGGCAAAAATACCTTTAGCTCTTCCCATTCTAATAAAACAAATTTAATTTTTATAATATACTGAGTTATGAGTTCTTGAGGTCATCCAGTCTTTTCTCGCCTCAAAGAAGTATCACCAGTATCTCCATCATCTTTGATATTTACTTCTTTAACCAGTGCCTAAGAGCCTCCAGTGACAGAGATTTTTACAACTTTCCCAATCAGTCTCCATGCTTAGGTACTACAAATTAAAAAATAAATTAAATAAGTAAATAAATAAATCACATTCTTTTACAGATTAAGGCAGTATTGCAGGCCTCCCACTACTACTGCCCTCTGAGTTATCCCTCTTTTTGCTTGTTAGTCATGCAGATGAACAAAACTCAGAAAAATATTATTGTAAGCGTATGCCACAGATTTACAATTGCTTCTGTATTATTCTTTCATAACTGGGCTAACAGTTCACTTGCTTTCTTAGCAGCAGTGGCTGCTGCTACACGAGGCAGCTCACAGTGACACCCAAGCCTTCCTCCTGAACGGTTCCCGTTCATTTAAAACCCAGCAATGTATGAGGATGTGCAAAACTTGTTTATGAAATTCACTGCTCATCTCCTTTTCCAAATCACTGATAAATCTATCAGACACTCCATACATGTCCTTGGGGCACCAGACCTGTCTTTTTGTCTGTTCTAACACTGGCAGCGAGTTATTTGCCACTATATTAAATATTTGTTTACATAACGGCATGCTTTGAGATCCTTCTTTCACTGTCCTAAATGCTGTTTCATATAACACAGTTTATTTTACTTACCATAAAATTCTATGATTGGATTTGAGAGGTAGACAACCAGACAAAAAGACTGAGGATAAGCAACAAAGTCACATCAGCCATACATGGGTTTGTAAAAATTAGCAGTCTTGATGTGTAACTAATATTAAACTGTAGAGATTAGCAGGAACTATGAAAAAGCACATATTAGCAGAAAATAAATATGGATAAGGACTTAAATTAACAGAAAAGAGCTTCCTAAGCATGGCACAGATGACAAAGAACAAGATCACTATGGGAAAAAGAGGGCGATTTGAACTGACAGCATGTATATTGCAAATACAGAAATTACTCGATAGTCAAGAAAGGGACGTACACCTTTATAGGTGTATCTTGCATATAAAAGGCAAGAAAGCTGGTTTGGGAAGACAGATAAAGTGGGAACAGAAAAAGGACACAGAAGCAGACTAAAAAGGTCAGAACAACAGGACAAGAAAACAAACCTCTCAGCAGCTTCTCATGTGAAGATGGCACAGGCAAGGTCGACAGCACAAGCCACCAAAGAGAAGAATGCTGTAACTGAGTCACAAGAGGACAGATGTCTGGACAAGAGCTTCGACAAGATCTGCACCATGAACCTTCTCAAGGCTATATGAGAAGATACCTGTTTGAGTAAGGGGAAAAAAAAAAAAATAAAAAGATAGACAGAAAGGAAGAAAAGGTAGACAAAGGTAACATTCACTGAAGGGACCCAGGCAGCAGGGAGGCCTGTGACAGGGTCTAGAGGACAGAAGAAAATGAAAAAATGAATGGCCTGCAGAAAGATTAATAACTTGGTTTGGGTCAAGAAAATTTAAGGCAAAAGCTGGACACCCAGAGGGAGATGTCATAAAGACAGCCTGAAATGTCCTACTGGACAGTAAAAAATGCATCAATAAAGAGACAAATCAACATAAATGTGGTGATTAAAGCCATATTTATCCATAAAAGTGCTAGAAATAGAGCAGAGAGGAACAACAACAGAAACAAACAAACCAAACCAAAACAAAACAAAAAAAAAGGGAGAAAGCAAAGGATTCAGCCTTTCGGGGAAACAAATAATAATTCTCTCTTCCCACAAAAACTATGTGCGAGACCCTGATGAAACAGTAGTAAAAGAATTGGCAAAATAAAGAACTGAAAAAAATGTAACCTTTCTAAAAGAGGAACTGCTAACCAGGGTTGTAACAAACTATCAAGAACCCAAGCAGGAGGAGAACAAAGTATCCCACCTGAGGTTCCTAACCATTAAGAGATTTCACCTTTCAGAGGTATCCTATTTGCCTGGGACAAACAAGGAAGAAGACATATTTGAAGCAGGCAACATGGAAAAGAACAAAAGCAGGATCAGGTGCTCAAGAGCAAAGGGCGAAGTGACCTTAGCAAAGGAACATATGTTTCCAGAAAGATCAAGTGAATCCAAAAGCTAATTGCCTTTAGGAAATGCTGCAGAATTAAGTGTCATTTAAGTGTTCACAGAGCAAAAAACTTTCTCACAGCATTCTACCTCTATTTAGCTCTCCTCATTTTTGGGTGGGGAAAAAATAAAATACTAAAAGCCTGCAATAACCAAATCAAATAACATTATCATAGATAAAATATAAACTAAGTAATTTGAAAAGGAGACCTTTTTTTCACTGAAATCAGAGCAGAATTTGACTCTTAAGAAATTCCAGTAAAGTTTGCTATGTGACTTGATTTTTCAAGGAGTTCATTCAGATGCTGACACACCGTGGATGGCAATAAAACTCAATAGCCAGCAATACGTAATCTCAAGGTGATGGCTGTGACGGCAGCTTCTCTTATTCGGTAGGATAAAGAACCTGAAGAGATAAAATGAAGTTATAACTTTTAAAATCTTTTTTAAGTAGTAGAAGACTGACTGCCCAACCTGTGCTTTGACGAAAATGAACCTGAAATGAGGAAGAAACTAAAGGAAAGAACAAACAAGGAAGCAAAAACAGAACTGAAGGAGATCATCACAGAGGAAAAAAGGTCCAACATGAGGTGTTCAGGCAACAGAATCACAGAGAAGAAGCCCCTGCCTCACTGACAAGCAGAGGGAAGATGACAAACAAATGCAAATATTCTGGGCAAACACAGATATTCAAGTAAGATGCCACTAGTGGCAAACTCCCAGGGCAGAAAAAGCAGACTTTTCTAGCATCCTGGTAAGTCATGGAAATGAGTTCTGCTATATCTGTTCCAGTATAAATTCAAAATCCCCATGCTGAAAAAGCTAGCATGCTACTTTCACATGGAGTCCATCTAGATCTGGAAGAAGCACATTCACATAACGATTTTTGCCACTCTTGTTGATACTAAAGGAAGACCATTGGTGTGCAAATGCCAACGGAAACCTTGGAAAAGGCAAAAGCATCCCATATGCCCACGCCTCCCAATATGCCTATGGTTCTGTCCAGCTAGAGCCATCCTGAGACAGACTATCTTCATGAAGCCCCGCGTCCACAACAAAACCACTGCTGCAGACCTGCACACCTGCTCTTCAGCCATCCCGGTGCACCCATCAATCTCGCAACAGACCGTTCCAGCACACCGGCACCACATCACCTCTTCTCTCTTCTCACAAACACACGATGCCACCTAAAAGTCCTTAACCTTGCAAGTCCCGCCACATGCTGTATCCTACACACCTGGAGCAAGCCTGAACTATGGACACAACCTAGGAGTCTGCTGTGAGCTCCTCAGATTTCTACAATCTTTGCACAAGAGCCCCCAGCTGATGTCTTCATAAAGGTGTCACAGGAGGTGCTAGAATTCTCAAGAGAGAAAACACTCAGGACTATCAGTATCTGAGCAGTATCTGCATTCCTTGGGGCTCTTTAACAGTCTTATTTTTGTTAAATGTGTATCAATACAAGAAATCCAAATGTTATAAATGGTGACTGCTCTCAATCACTAGAGTAATTTAAAGAACATCGTTTCCAATGGCAGCAAAACAGGGTTAGCATTTCCCCTTAAATGGAGATCAGAGTCGTGATTCTTAAACAAAAGATGGAAAAAATTTAAAGACCTGAAGGATTGCTTTAGTTAAGCATGGCACCCTGAAATTCTCTCATGGGTGAGTTCCCATAGACTGTTACAGATCTGCAGAGCTAATCTCTTCAAGCCCCTGAAAGTCACCTGTTAAGTAGCCAGAGGATACATAAGAGCCAAGACTGAAGACAAGAACCAGAGGCAGTACCACAAGGCTTCATCAGGCTATCATCAGAATTGTTTTTCAAAACACAAGTTTGATTACAGAACAAAGTGTCCTACAAGCCCATTTGGGTCAGATCCAGTGCAGATTCTGCACCACGATCAGGCTCAAAAGCACGCTATTCACCATTCATGGAGAATCAAAGCAAAAATCACAGCACACATCCCCCCAGACACAAGCCTATATTATCAATGGATCCGTGCATATTCTGGGGGCTTTGCAGAGCCTGGTGCTCTCCTGGCAAGGCAGTTACCAGCGCCCCAGGAGCACACTGCAGGAGCCGATCCAGCCCAGCACAGAGCCTCCAGTTTCCACTCATCCCTCTATTCAGAGCCAGCCAGCTCACTAACTTTCCCGACTCACCACCCCATGGACCAGAAACTCAAAAAGTTTGCTTTTCGTAGCTTTGCGAGCCCCTCCTGTAACTTCGTCTGTAGCCATCAGGGTCTGCTCAGCCTCTCTCACTCTCTCTCTTCCTCTTTCTTTCCCTTTTCTGCCTTTTTCTCCAACTCTCCCCTCTGAGTCCTGCTGGGCTCTCACACTTCTAATAGCACGGAGTGGGGAGGGGGCCCCTTCAGGGCCTTCCTGACGGCCCACTCGCGCTAAGCCTCAGCTGCTGCATTCCTCCACTGATAAGCCAGAAATAGTTTGTGCTGCCGGGTTCTGTGTGTTTACTCTGCAGGGACAGAAAATCCAGCTTTTTAAACCTCTCTGTCCAAACAGCAGAGATAAGCAGGAGGCAAATTGAAAACACGTCTCAGCTTTTTCGTAGCAGTGCCGCAGCCTCTCCTCCTCTGCACCAAGGGATGGTAAATTCTGGGGCAAGGGGGAAGGGGGAGGGGGTAACTTCAGCAGTGACATAAACTCAGCGCCTCGCAGAGAGTGTTTTCCCATTAGAAAATGCAGCAGGCGAGCAGTGAGAAACAATGGTTTTCCCTTGCTCCCACTGCTCCTCCTGCACTGCATTTCCAGGCCTTTTCCCCGGGGACCTGGCAGGCAGCACAGAAACATTCGCTGGCAGCATTTCCAGCCTTCGAGGCTGAGAACTAACCCCTCTGGACAAGAGGGAAAACGGCAGGAGGCAGAAAGCTGGGAACAGGGAGGGACAGTGTGAGAGTGAGGGGAAAGAAAGAGTGTGAGAGCAGCGGGAGAAGGGGGCGGGGGGGCAGCATGGCGGCCATGGCGTCTGACTTGCTTCCCTTCTCCTAGCCTCTCACAGCCTCTCAGGGTGACCGCCTTCGGGATGTTTCGGCACCACTGTGACGATCGGTTAGAGACCCCAGGTGACTGACAGACACAGACAAATTATTAACACCGCAGCTGCCACGAGACATCAGCAGCTCACCGTTTATCACACAAAGCCCTGCATGACAACGCATGTCATCCCAGGACACTGCCAGGAACACAGAGCCCACCACCCACCCAGGGGAAGGGGACGCAAGGCAGCAGATCGCCCCTGCTGCAACCGCAGTGGTCCTGGACAGACATCAGACATGGGCTAGCAGAGCGCTGGGGGCCGGCAGCACGGCGGCCATGCTGCGAGCAGCAGCGCTGGCTCCTCCGTAATGGCAGAGCAGGCAGCGGTGGCCTGCGGCACAGATCTGCTTACCCACAGCGCCTTGTGTGTCTGCGGCGCGCAAAGGGCTGATGCTTCGCAGTCTGCCTAACACAGCAAAAGGCGAGATGTTGCCAGGTTACGAGAGGGGTTTATTCTATTCCTCTGCTTGAAATTCTTGTCTAGGGGCTGTGAATTTTCTGGCAAGACTGCAAACAGAAGAGAGTCAGATCTGAAACAAATAAATGTCTGCCCTCCACGAGTAGTAGAAACAAGCACAGAAGAAATATGGCATGAGCCAGTGGCGAAGAGAAAGCCACGGAGATTGTACGTCTTGCACATGGTGTTGAAGGCAACAACATTCACTGATTTTTAGGGCGACCCCAATCCGAGTGCTACCGTGTGGCCACAGCCACAGGAATCGCTGAGATTTCAGGAGGATGGGCAATGTTATCAATTCCCCCTCCCCCTCCCAGTCCCTACAAAGGCATATGCTAACCAAAGCGCTGTGGCCTTATTCGGTGTCTGAACTGTTCCCGAGGCTCTAGCTGACTTGAACTAAAGGCACGTGTAATCTGGAACCAGCTACATGTCTGGTGGACTTCGTAGTGTTGGGTTAATGGCTAGGCTCAATCTTAAGAGTCTTTTCAACATTCCCTGACTCTACGAATCAGCATGCCTGGCAAGGTAGCGTTGGGCCTGCATCTGCAAATATTTTTTAGATCCCCAAAGTGCACAGAAATGCAAAAATGTCATCTCCCATCTTGTGAGCCCCTTCCCCTTCTCCCAGTGTGAGAACACAAGCTTTCTCTTAAGACCGCACCGACCATTGGCCCCTGCACTGACCAAGGCAGCACCAGCTCTCCCCACCGCGGGGTGACTGGCTCAGGCCAGGGCAGGTGCTACTGCTCCCGCTCCCAAGCCCTGGCTGCGCGGAATGGCCCCAACGAGCCGCTCGCAGCACGCCCAGGCCCGCAGCAGCTCGATACAGGCGGCTCCAGCCGCAGAGCCGACAGCAGCCGCGTCGGCCCCGGTCCGCAGAGCCCCGCGGCTCGGCCCCGTACACGGCGGCTGCCCGCGCACGCGGCCCGAGAAGGGGCCGGCGGCGGGCGCGGCTGCGGGCGGTGGCGGGGCGCGCAGTACCCCCTCGCGTCCCCCCGCGCTCCTCCGCCAGCACCGTCGGCACC